>JAWQFJ010000039.1:115000-197500 GCA_034096865.1 Theodoxus fluviatilis
ACGTCACCATCTCCCCTGCAGATTCATCATGGTGACATGAGCCAAAGGTCATGATGACGTATGCATGGTCTGTCGACGGGGCGAAGGCGAGGGAGTGCTGTGTAGTGGAGGGGAGGAGGGAAGGAGAGATGAGAGAAGGCGGATATTAAGAGACGAAGGAATGACATTCCATGCATCCACAATGAGGCACACTCGTGTCCAGGAAGATTCCAACATCCGGGGCTCGCTAGCAATCACGCTGCTGGACAAGGCGGCAGGAGGGGAACAAAGGAGCGACAATCGATTGAGTCTGATAGTTCTTTGATCACGTCGAGGGACAATGCAGTCAATACTGTACTTTTAAAAGCAGAGCTGAAATAGCAACTTGGTTCGAAGCAGAAGTAAATCGAAATTTCATTTTCATCTCTGTAACACCAATAGCTTACAAAATGAATTACAATAACTACTATAGGATCGAAACTGACGACTTCCAAAGTCTTCACTGTCACTGCGGCGTTTCACTTCGTTGCTCCCACTTTCGGCTGAAACCGACGCGCGAGCCCATACACATTCGCATGTACCCACACACACAAGCTCGCGCTCATACAGGTGTATGCGCGAGCATCCACACACTCACAATCACACACAAGTACCCATAAACACCCACATTCATTTTTCACTCAACGACGACATCCCCCCCGCACTGGAAACGGAAACCCCTCCACATTAGTCGTCAGGCTGACGTCAGTTCGGGTGGCGTCGATGCGGAGGCGATGGAAAGGTGGCTGGACAGGCGACGGCGGAACTGCTGCGATCAATGTGGTAGGAAGTGCGTGATGGTCGAGCCATCGCCGCTAACCTCTGGTTACACGGCTTACAAGATTCATGGCTCAAGTTGGCCCAGAAGTAATCTTACGAGTCGACTGAATCAGACGCTGGCCAGTCCCAAGGGGACGTACGATTGAGACGGGCAGCGGAAGGAGGAATTGCCGCGGAGTCCTGTGGGAGGAAACATCGGACGCAAGGGCGGCAAGGCAGCCGTTCCACGTAGCGAGGCAGGAAGCCGCGGCGCCAATGACGGACACAAACGGCACGCTGTCCGCTCCTCCGTGAAACGGGAAGCAAGTATACGAGGCACAAGAGTCGAGCGTCATTCGACATCCTCAAGTGTCCTCTCGATTTTGATCTCCGTATACTAGACCATCGGCGCGTTACGCTCCATAGGGAGCTCCGAGGATAGAGTGAGCGAGCGATACTAGAGCGTCCATGGTAAACACTGGGATCCTACCATCAGCATGTCATCCCAGGATGTTCTCTGGAGTATGATCTTCGTAGATTGTCCAGGACGGAAATAACGCTCAATTCTATAACAACCACACATGAATTTTCCATCCTTTTGTTTTTCGTACTGAAGCACTCGCTTGAGAAATATGGAGAGAAAAAAATTGCTTCGTAGCGGAAAACGTGAACTCCTGCGAATGCTGTCCGAAGAGAAAAAGCACCAAGTGATTGCGGAAAAACTGAAATGGTCATTGTTTATCTATAAGGACAGGAAAGGATGAATGAATGGATAGAGTTTTAAGGCCTATCAGCCTTTGTAGGTAATGTTAGGCTACTGATAACCAAACTCACCAGAGTTGGCTAAAGAGCATGCCACGACTTCTCTTAATATTCGCCTTTATGAAAAGGAAAGGAGATGCATCTCTAGTCAAATATAACGAAGCGTAGTTACTGTAAAGGTTTTCTCATCAACTTGACTACTTTGACAGTGTCCTGGCTCGTTGAACCTCGGGCAATACACTGTAACCGTCGTACACGCACCATTCATTGCTTTCCAGACAACACCAAAATGACAGTTTCACATCCGGTTTGACGTTGCTGATAGAAATGCCACAATATGTAGTTCCGACTCATCCGTTTTGCGTGAAACTATGTGAACAAATGGTATTTTCGAGACATTTTCTTGCTTTTAACGGTGTCTATATTTTGTGATCCTCGTTCATTGTTAATACATATCCATATTTGTTCATCATTCTTGTACATAATGTGACAAAGATTTGCCAAGTATCTTTTTTACTATTACGGCAATACATAACGTCCATAATTAAATCATTCTTAGTGACATTCCAACAAACATGAAAAAAGATGTGTACACATATTCATGCGTAGTGAGATATTTTACTGTGCGTGTCACTGCTTATAGTGTGTGACACTGTACTTTTAAAAGTAAGCAAGTTTAGGTCTAGAAGTCATGAGTAGTTTCAAAATGTCCATGATATTTCTACAGTCTGCATAATCATTTCACGCTTTAATGGATTTGTATGGCATGCCAATTTGTACTATTGTACTTGATGTACGAAATTCGAAAATGGAGTCTGTGATAAATACTCGACTGGTTTCTGCTCAGCTCACATTCACTACGCCACGGATAGTAAGTCTCAGACTGGCATCGCACCGATCTTGTGGGTCTAAAGTCTGTCGTGCAGTGCTTTAGAATTGTCAGTCTTTGTCCTGTAGATTTTTTTGTCCAAGCGGCAGAAAGCTGTTCTGTGTTGATGACGCCGTTTTCGGCTGACTGAGTACAGAACCGTTAGCCGCAATTGTCCTAACCGAAGTCTGACTTGTAACTAGGTGTCCTGTACACATTCTCCTTCAACTGCTTCTTCTTCCAACATAAAAAAGAATATTAAATCTGTCCCAGACACAACGACGATTCCTTGTGGTTTTATGTTGCGTTATGACAGCTGTTGAAGGGGGATATTCAGCGGCCCACATGCATAAGTCGTACTGCTGTCAAATTGAGTCAAGGTTATTTGATACCATGAAAACAAGGAATCATTGGAACAGAGTGCCACAGTGTCTTTCATCGGCACGCGCATAGGTAACTAAATTCAACACACATGAACGAGGCAAAACTAGAGGTTCCAGATTCGGTTCCCACCTGTAGTTCGCAGAGCCAACCCACCACACACAATACAATGAAGGTCTGCATAAGGATGCGGGATTTAAAACCAAGTCAGTAAGCAAACGAGCGCGCGCACACACACACACACACACACACACACACACGCCCTCACGCACGCACACCCTCACGCACGCACGCACACACACCCCCCGACCGGAATGCATGCCTTCATTGCCTCCTACAAAGACATGCATTGTAATTATACAACAAAATCCACGCAATACAGGAGAAAAGGGAAGGTGGGTGGGGGTGGAAGACTGGCGAGAGGGAGTGGGAAACGTCAGAGACGGAGAGAGACGGAGAGAGACGGAGAGAGACGGAGAGAGACGGAGAGAAGGAGGCAGGGGGGGCAAAGACTAATCTCTTGGCATACATCTCCAGCTCAAGCAGTCTCCGGGGCCCTGCCTCGCGCCGTCAGTCCACTCACACCGCGGCTCCGGGACACGGACAGGCTTATCCATAGTATTAAGGCAGAGAGGCAGATGGTCGGATTGTCTCGAGCTCGCCTGCCGCCCGCGAGTAGTAGTCGTGATTCCTTGTCCGCAAGAAGCAGGCGTACCTCTGGCTCCGCTTAGCGGTCAGCTGAGGTCCCTGACTCCTACTTGCCTGCTCAGAGGCAGCTTCTGCAGCTTGCATCCCTCGCCTTACTTGGATGGGAGAAATTGGACAGACTGCGCCTTTTCGTCATGCCCCATGACTTGTCCACATATGAAGAATCCCAGTCGGCATACATATCGATTAATTATCAACGTTTCTTTATTTGTAGATGTACACAGCGTAATCTGTGATAATCTGTTAAAATATTGTATTAAAGATACAACCGAATATTTGCTTTACTGATACAAATAACATTTGTAAGGCTTTGATTTATCAAACATGCAGTCTTTTTGCTTGAAAAAACCTCTCATGAAATTGGAATGACCTATTTTTCTGTTTTATCAAATAACCAGCAGACGAGTTACAAAAACCTGCAGCAATCGTGTATTTTAAGGGAAAACCATATTGAAAACATTCTTCCGATAAATACAAAAATTACGGATACAGATTTGACGCATCAGCAGAGCAGCGTTTTGTATTTTTTAAACTTGCTTTAAGTTTTGCTCGACAGAAAAGCAAAAGCAAAGAATTTAACTAGAAAAGCAGTACTAACATTTTTCATAAATTCATGAGTTCACTTCACAAATAACCCTTGGAATTGCCAGTTTCATTCAGTGGGCACAAAAGTAATTATTTTATGAATCGGCTAACTCCACACATCTCCAGACCAAGCGAAACATGAGCAGAGCGTAATACCTAAGCCAGACGGAAGCGACCAAACTCAAAGAAGGCACACATGATTGTCTTCTCACTCGCGCAGCCAATGCGACACGTCTCACAGCCAATGCAGCACGTCACTTCCTCAGCAGACGCGAAGGATTCTGGGTCTGAACAGGCCAGCGTCACCTCGACTTCGCCGACTGGAGTTCTCTCCAAGTGCAATCATCGCCTGCCAGCTCTCCCAGACTCTCATCCGTCTCCCGTGCTCAGGCTCGACCCATGTGGGTGCGCAGAGTGCAGCCCGCGCCTACAGCGTCCCCGTCCACGAGTGAGGCAGAGTCAGCTGGGCGCCACAAATAGGACCTTTCAGACCGATAGGTTTTCGCGTTATGGCAGCTTCCAGTCCATTAGACGTGAAAAAACGCCCAGTGACTTTTTAGGCAAAAAAAGGGTGGGGTGGGGGGTTGAAATGGGTGAAGAGCAAGGAAGCTGTAGCGGCAAGAGTGGAGAGAAAAGGAGCGAACAGACGCAGGCTAGGAGAGAAAAAATTGTAGAAGCAGAAAGGAGTAGAGGGAAAGGTGGTGGTGCGGTGGGGGTGTGGTGGTGGTAATGGGAGGCAAACAGTTTAAGAAGAAGGAAATAATTTCTGAAAAGACATAAATAAACGGCACAAAGCAGGTCTGAAAATTACATTTATCGGAAAACAGAGGGTAGCAGTAGTATTTGAACAGAAAGCACAGACAGCACGTGTCCCTCAAGTTGTTGATGTCTAGTTTATCTCTTTATTAGCAGATGTGAAATGCGGTCCGAGATATGTTGAACATCTAGGCGGAAAAGGGAAATCAGGCAAGGGGGACAGGACACTGCAAATGCTGGGGGAAAGGGAGGCAGAAGACGTTCAACGGAGTCCCGTAGCGAAATGCAGTTTTGGATGGTTGACAGAAACTGGACGCGAGGGACACGCGGAGCATGGGGAGGAAGAGGAAAGCATCAGATGTGGCAGACGAGGAGGAAGGAAGAATTCGGGGAAGGCAGGGAGTCAACGAAAAGTCTAAATCGACTGACACAGTTGACTGATTTGTCTTGGACAAAGAGGTGACTAGAGGTCAGCAATTTGGGACGTCACTCTCGGTGACGGGGCCGTCACTGGGCTTCAAGGCAGGGTCTTTCTTACGTCCGACTTCGTCCTGCAATGAGCCAGACGTTAGGGACCTTTCCGCTAAGGTCTGCCCATGCATATATTGCCACCATACTCCTTTGCAACATCGATACAGATACATTGGTTCTCCCAGCTTGCGCTGGGTATATGGAAATCCAAATCATAATTTTAAAAAACCACTGTATTTGTGCACTTGTCTATTCACAGCAATACGATCACTTCACAGCTATACGATCACTTCACAGCAAATACGATCACTTCACAACAATATTATAATTATTGCACCTCACTCTAGGGGCTCGATCCTGTGAGAACACGATCGCTGTTTCTGCGCTCTCTTACATGTCTTCACGCTCTCACGTTGCTCTCGTCTGTTCTCTCTCGCGTACACTCTCTCGAGTACACTTCACTCTAGGGCATAAAACCCGTAGAGGACTCACTCCTAATAAAGAAGGATTTGCATTATTCGTTTGCTTTCACCTACCTGTGTTCGCGCTCTCACCTGTGTTATCTGCGCTATCACACCGCCCCGCTTATATGCTTATATAACTTTTACAGGTTCTCTAGAACTTTTTACAATCAGCGAGAACGCACTGGGCTAACTGAAGCAAGGCCTCATAATACATCACAACCAAATCCGCCGCACTACGCGATGTACCTAAGCAACAGCCTTGTTGAGGAGACTCGCATCAAAGCTGGAAACTACCAAGATGCTCTGGCATTTTCCAGCACTACACAACACATAACACGTTCAGCATCATTATGATGAAAACACACAGATTTGCTTTGCATTATGAATGACTTGCTTTTTATTTCCTATATCTTCATTGCTGTTCATCTGCTGGATCAACAGAAAGGAAGAAACGCATGATTTCATGGCACAGAACAGGATCCATGGCAACGGATTACACATGCGACCCATCATGGGCGGGGTCAAATTTCCTTTGGTCAAAATTAGTTGAGGAGGTGGAATTGGGGAAATAGTCACACTTGTCACCTGAGCACCTTGGAAACATGAGGAACTCAGGTAGGCAGCCGTTAGAATAGAGAAGAAGGTTAGGCTTACTCGTAGTTGTCTTCTACAAATGCAGATCTCTTTTCATCAGGCATGGGAATTGAACATGTCCAAAAACTCTGAAAACTGACCGAATTCCAGACATTTTTAGAAATTATATTTACTTTTTTGGCAAAAAGAAGAAACAACCATCCACAAAAAGTTCACAAAACTGTTTTTGAAGGTGTATGCACACATCTATTAGTTCTTGGGGATGATCAATGAATGACATTAATTTCATGACAGTTCAGTTCATAAGCTTGTGGACTCCACAGCACAAAAAGTTAAAAGTCCTTCCAATGTGGTTTTGTTGGAGAGAATAACCAACATATTATCAATGCTGCCTCGTTTGTTCGCTGAACGGAGGTAGTCGGCCAACTTAGCAACATCGCGACTGGCGTATGGAACATCTTTGTTGCACTTTCGATTTGCACCAAGCTTTGCCACTCTGCAGAATTAACGAAAGCGTGTGCCAGCACGCTCTTCCACAACTTTATCGACAAATTTGGCATCCACAACTGTTGATATCCAATCTCACCTCCATGCGTTTCGGTTTGGGCAATCAGAATCATCAAAAGTTTGACCTCGCTGAACAATTTTTCGTCGACGCCGCCATGTTTGCAAAGGGAAGAAGACTAAATGTGAATGCGCATGCGCGAAGACAGTCTGCCCGCGAGAAGCTAGGCTTGCTGATTGCGTGAATCGGGGTTGATTCACATTTGCTGTTTCCGTCGGCAGTGTAATTATTTTGTTTTGCTCTTTATTTTTATTTTATTTTCGCGGACATAGTTATTTTTTCACGGCGAGGAAACTGTATTTTCGCGGAAATTCGCGATTTCGCGGACAATTCCCATGCCTATTTCATAACAGATTTGAAACAGTTTTGTAAGGATGCATTAAACCCTATATGTGACCAGCCACGACAAAACCAGTGCTAAGTCATTTTTTGGACAAAATAGGGTTTTAATATTTTTGAATTCTGCATTCATTTCTGTTTGTTTTGATATAAGAATGAACAGTGTGCGTTAATTAGAATAGGAGTTACAGGCATTTCAAGTTGGGTACTGAAGCAGCGGTCATTTTGAAAAAACGGTCTCAGAAGATTTACCCTCTTCAGACATTAAACACCTTAGCAACGGTATTTCAAACTCCGTTTCCAAAAATAGCTGACCTTATTTTTCTTCGACATCCACAGAGCGGGAACGCCGATAGAGCGGCCTTTCTAATGGTATATAACATGAAGGGGTTCTGCAAGAGTTTAGGAGTGTTTATTGCGGCTAAAATGAGGCAACTAACGCTAATTACAGGGAGCTTTTGAAGCGATACACAACACAAAAGTCTTTATTTTACCATCAAAATATAATTCTTCAAAATGTTTCCTTTGCTGGCATGATAGTTCGAACCATGTAGAATCTATTTTTATCAAAAAGTGAAAATCACTCAGATTGACCCTCCCTGCCTTTTCTCAGACTTAGCGCAAAATAGGGCCGCGCGACTTAGCACTGGTTTTGTCGTGGCTCGTCACATATATCTCGGCGTAAACGAATGACAGTGCGGTGACAAAGCACGTTTCGCAAAGGAAAGCCAGGCGTGTATAAAAAAATGCATACACTGACAAGTTGTTAATAAGGAGTAATTTCGCCTAAGTTTTTGCAACTTCTTATACTTGTTGTGAAGATTCTCGATAATGTTCGAGTGTTGCGGTACGTTTGATTTTGTATATCGGTCAGGTCATGGCCCCGACCTCGACCGAGTTAGGCTAAAATTGGCTTGTTGTGTAACGTGACGTCAGTCGATTTCCAGCTGCGACTTTTAGAGATTGTGCTGCTTTTTCGCGAAAGATCTGGAATCTAGCGTTATGTATATAAGGAGCGACAGAGCGAGAGAATGGGACACACGAGACACGAGAGAGACAGAGACGACTGACACGAGCAGCAGATGCGACAGAGTTAAGGTGAGAGCTTAACTGTGTAAGGAGCTAGTCCTCTGCGACGCTGTGGATAGAGTGAAGTGAGTTACGACGAAGTACTGATGGCTGATTTTCACCACTGTACTTTCATCAGTGCGTGAATAAAGTTTATCGAAAACGACCACCAGTGTTTGTCACTTCGACTTCCCAGCGCAAGCCAGGAGAACCCCCGTACAACGAGAGTAGAGTGCAACATACTCTTTGTAGAAAGGGCAGTAATCAAACCAAACTATTTAGAGAACACTTTGCATGTCTGAAGACAGCAATGAATGCTTACTCAACGATGCGTCAATGATTGTAACGCAAAAGTCTAGATTTTAAAAAAAATCCACAGCTCCTGTCCGTCAACCAATTCCCACCGATTGACTATGTTCATTACAAGCTCATTCTTCTCGTGTAAGACACACCTCTGCTTACAGTCAGACTCCAAGTTTAACAATTGGGGAAATGTATTTAAAAAAAGATAGACTAAGGTATGAATGACTCACGCGGAGAGGTACGAACTGTACATGTACAATGCAACTATAGGCATCGCACATTATTACACTATCTTATCAACATTCACCAACCTCCAAGCAGCAACCATCAAGCGATTCAATGAACAAATCAATCAAGACCGACTTCAAGCAAACATCGCTTGCTTAGGTGACCATCACGCTCTGACCCAAAGAAGGAGCTGAGGAATGTGCAGAGGAATTCCACCCGTCCCTCGGCCTCAGTCTGAGGACCATGACGTGTGCAGTTCATGCAGGAATATTAACACCATTTCTCACGCCTTCGACGACAGCTAGTCAATCCCCGCCCACAGGGCTGCTTCCTGTGCATATGCTCCATCCTCACCATACAGGTGATTCGCCCATTCGTCTTCATGGCATGCGTTGAGGATGCGCGCGGGAGAGAGGCATCGTCGGAATTCCAGCGTCCTAGGCTGCAGTCAGGAGGCAAAGCAGCTATCGGGACACGAGGGTGTCTATGCGAATGATGATAAAACTTTCCTTCCTCTTTTGGATGGAAATATATATTTGGATGCCTGTCGTGGTCAGCAAAGGGTTTATGTCACGGAATGATCCTAATCTGAGTTCCTGATGATGGGTTTTGTCCACGGATTAAATTAAAAAATATCGTCTATCTCTCAACTTTACGGGACTGCCAAATTAACTGCCCCTGTAAACTGGTAAAAATCCCAAGAAATCCATGAAAACTTCTTAAGCACCACCTTAGAAGAAGAGAAAAAAATTTCCCAGCGGAACACCTTGACTTCCGCAATGGAAGCTAAGAAAAGTTCAAAGACGTGAGAAGAGCTCAGACAGGACTGAGAAGAAATGTCGTTTCCGAAATGTTTAAATCTGAAGAATCCCGCCCTGGCGCCAGGCATGGACCGGGTCCGAGAAGAGCGAGTCACCAGTACAGAGCACCTCGCTACAGAGCACCTCGCTACACAGCACCTCGCTACACAGCACCTCGCTACACAGCACCTCGCTACAGAGCACCTCGCTACAGAGCACCTCGCTACAGAGCACCTCGCTACAGAGCACCTTGCTACAGAGCACCTCGCTACACAGCACCTCGCTACACAGCACCTCGCTACACAGCACCTCGCTACAGAGCACCTCGCTAAACAGCACCTCGCTACACAGCATCTCGCTACACAGCATCTCGCTACAGAGCATCTCGCTACAGAGCACCTGGCTACTGAGCACCTCGCTACAGAGCACCTCGCTACAGAGCACCTCGCTACAGAGCACCTTGCTACAAAGCACCTCGCTACACAGCACCTCGCTACACAGCACCTCGCTACACAGCACCTCGCTACACAGCACCTGGCTACAAAGCACCTCGCAACAGAGCACCTCCCTAAACAGCACCTCGATACATAGCACCTCGCTTCACAGCACACAGCACATCGCTACAGAGCACCTCGCTACATAGCACCTCGCTACACAGCACCTTGCTACACAGCACCTCGCTACAGAGCACCTCGCTACACAGCACCTCGCTTCACAGCACCTCGCTTCGCAGCACCTCGCTACACAGCACATCGTTACGCAGCACCTCGCTACGCAGCACCTCGCTTCGCAGCACCTCGCTTCGCAGCACCTCGCTACGCAGCACCTCGCTACGCAGCACCTCGCTACGCAGCACCTCGCTACACAGCACCCAGCACATCGCTACAAAACATCTCGCTACACAGCATCTCGCTACACAGCATCTCGCTACAGAGCACCTCGCTACAGAGCACCTCGCTTCACAGCACCTCACTACGCAGCACCTCGCTTCGCAGCACCTCGCTTCACAGCACCTCGCTACGCAGCACCTCGCTTCGCAGCACCTCGCTTCACAGCACCTCGCTACACAGCACCTCGCTACAAAACATCTCGCTACACAGCATCTCGCTACAGAGCACCTCGCTTCGCAGCACCTCGCTTCGCAGCACCTCGCTTCGCAGCACCTCGCTACAAAACAGCTCGCTACACAGCATCTCGCTTCGCAGCACCTCGCTTCGCAGCACCTCGCTACAAAACAGCTCCCTACGCAGCACCTCGCTTCACAGCACCTCGCTACACAGCACCTCGCTTCGCAGCACCTCGCTACAAAACAGCTCGCTACACAGCACCTCGCTTCGCAGCACCTCGCTTCGCAGCACCTCGCTACAAAACAGCTCGCTACGCAGCACCTCGCTACAAAACATCTCGCTACACAGCATCTCGCTACAGAGCACCTCGCTACGCAGCACCTCGCTTCGCAGCACCTCGCTTCGCAGCACCTCGCTACAGTGAACCTCGCTACAGAATATCTCGCTTCGCAGCACCTCGCTTCACCGCACCTCGCTACAGAGCACCTCGCTACAGAGCACCTCGCTACGCAGCACCTCGCTTCGCAGCGCCTCGCTACAGAGCACCTCGCTACAGAGCACCTTGCTACAGAGCACCTCGCTACAGAGCACCTCGCTACAGAACATCTCGCTACACAGCACCTCGCTACAGAGCACCTCGCTACACAGCACTTCGCTACACAGCACCTGGCTACAGAGCACCTGGCTACAGAGCACCTGGCTACAGAGCACCTGGCTACAGAGCACCTCCCTACACAGCACCTCGCTACACAGCACCTCGCTACACAGCACCTCGCTACAGAACACCTCGCTACAGAGCACCTCGCTACAGAGCACCTCGCTTCACAGCACCTTGCTACACAGCATATCGCTACAGAGCACCTCGCTACACAGCACTTCGCTACACAGCACCTCGCTACAGAGCACCTGGCTACAGAGCACCTCGCTACAGAGCACCTCGCTACAGAGCACCTCCCTACACAGCACCTCGCTACACAGCACCTTGCTACACAGCACCTCGCTACAGAGCACCTCGCTACAGAACACCTCGCTACAGAGCACCTCGCTACAGAGCATTTCGCTTCACAGCACCTTGCTACACAGCATATCGCTACAGAGCACCTCGCTACAGAGCACCTCGCTACACAGCACCTCGCTACAGAGCACCTCGCTACACAGCACCTCGCTACAGAGCACCTCGCTACACAGCACCTCGCTACAGAGCACCTCGTTACAGAGCATTTCGCTACACAGCACCTCGCTACAGAGCACCTCGCTACACAGCACCTCGCTATACAGCCATCGCTACACAGCACCTCGCTACAGAGCATTTCGCTACACAGCACCTCGCTACACAGCACCTCGCTACACAGCACCTCGCTACACAGCACCTCGCTACACAGCACCTCGCTACACAGCACCTCGCTACAGAGCTGTAGCTACAGAGCACCTCGCTACACAGCACCTCACTACACAGCACCTCGCTACAGAGTTGTAGCTACAAAGCACCTCACTACACAGCACCTCGCTACAGAGCACCTCGCTACACAGCACCTTGCTACAGAGCTGTAGCTACAGAGCACCTCGCTACACAGCACCTTGCTACACAGCACCTCGCTACACAGCACCTCGCTACACAGCACCTCGCTACACAGCACCTCGCTACAGAGCTGTAGCTACAGAGCACCTCACTACACAGCACCTCGCTACACAGCACCTCGCTACACAGCACCTCGCTACAGAGCTGTAGCTACAGAGCACCTCGCTACACAGCACCTCACTACACAGCACCTCGCTACAGAGTTGTAGCTACAAAGCACCTCACTACACAGCACCTCGCTACACAGCACCTCGCTACACAGCACCTTGCTACAGAGCTGTAGCTACACAGCACCTCGCTACAGAGCACCTCGCTACAGAGCACCTCGCTACAATGCATCTCGCTACACAGCACCTCGTTACAAAGCACCTCGCTACAGAGCACCTCGCTACACAGCACCTTGCTACACAGCACCTCGCTACAGAGCTGTAGCTACAGAGCACCTCGCTACACAGCACCTCGCTACACAGCACCTCGCTACAGAGCTGTAGCTACAGAGCACCTTGCTACACAGCACCTCGCTACACAGCACCTCACTACACAGCACCTCGCTACAGAGCTGTAGCTACAAAGCACCTCACTACACAGCACCTCGCTACAGAGCACCTCGCTACACAGCACCTTGCTACAGAGCTGTAGCTACACAGCACCTCGCTACAGAGCACCTCGCTACAGAGCACCTCGCTACAATGCATCTCGCTACACAGCACCTCGCTACAAAGCACCTCGCTACAGAGCACCTCGCTACACAGCACCTTGCTACAGAGCACCTCGCTACAGAGCACCTCGCTACAGAACAGAGCACCGCCAGGTGTCTGTGACATGTCTCCAAACCGATCTTCGTAGAAGCTTTAGACACGTCGTAATAGTTAACACGTCTTCCAGTGTAAGCGTCTCTTCATATTTGTGCGTCTGTGTGCTCCCAATAAATTATGTGCGTCTATATGCTCCCACAGTGCGGTCAGCAGTAGTCTCCCCTAAAATAGCACTGTGACAACGGGCAAAAACAAAAACAAAAGAAAAAAGAAAAAAGGCCAACTATGCTGATAAACGTATCTTGTTTGAGAAAGAAATTATGCGCAGTAGCTGGACATGTTTGATCGGATGCAAAGCGATTGACTGTCGTAGTTCAATTCTTGCTGGGTTTGACATTACTGTTGTTTTCAATCAATTGCAGTGTGTCGGTGATGATTCACACGTGCTGAGTTCGTCACATTCTATCGGAAAAACACTGTGTTCGCTTGATAGTAGTTCGCATCATGGGAATGCGGATGCAAAACTGCAACTTTCGTTAAACGTGGAATTCGTTTCATACCTGGCGACAGCAGCACGCTAAAAATCAGATGGGCTAAAATTATGTGATCTAACGGACTACGAGACTGAGAAATGATCTAACTATCTGCGTGCGTGCGTGCGTGCGTATGTGGTTGCGTGCATGAGTAGGGGGGGGGGGGGTGTGTGCGTGTGTATGTGTGTGTGTGCGTGCGTACGAGTGTGCGCTTGCGCGTGCATGTGTAAGGTGTATGTGTGTTTGTGTGTGTGTGTGTTTGTTTGTTTGTTGTTTGTTTGTTTGTGTGTGTGGGTTTGTGTGTGTGGGTGTGGGTGTGGGTGTGTGTGTGTGCGTGCGTGTGCGTGTGCGTGTGTGTGTGCGAGTGTGCGTGAGCATGAGAGACGTAGGATTGGATTGGACTAATGAGGTTTTACGGCCTATCGGCCTTTGTAGGTTATGTAAGGACACAGATTACAAAAAGCACTAGAACAAGTCTGAGTAAGAGCGAGGCATGTCATTATTGCCTAGTTATCTATTCGCCTTATATGAATCATGAATGGAGATGCAGGAAGTATCTTCTTACCCCCGACCCACAAGGCAAAGCAAGAGGAGGGAAAATATTTCAGCGGCCATGGAGCATATGCAGTAAATACAGATAGAACGAGAATGACGAAACAATGGTCTGACAGTTCACTTTACCACTGGACCTATCTGCCAGTGCAAAGACTTCAGGCCCCCTGGTACAGCTTGGTCCGAGGGCGATCTCAGGCCATTGAGCAGTCAGGCATTAAGGGTCTAGCCACACGATTACCGCAACTCAGAGGGCCCGAGGGCCACCGAGCGACGGAAAGTGAGCAGAGAGTCGCCCTGAACCCCAAGCCAGAGTCTTGGACGCTGTAGTCACAAGAGAGTGGGAGGAAGATTAAGTTCGTTATCTGGGATCTGGCAGCATCCAAGGAGCAGCCGGGGAATTGCCAGGGATCCCTGTAAACACTGCCCGGGAAGTGCTTCAGACAGAATGGCTTTGCTCCCACTTCCAGGCGAAGCTGGGCAGATGCACTATTGAATTAACCCCTCGCATCGCTTCGCCCACAGCCGTATCTGGGACAAAAAGTACTCCACAGAGGTACTGAAAACTGTAGAAAACTGCAGTCATTATCTGTTTCCTACGACCATCACTCGGGATATCGGTTGTTCGACCTACACACATTCCCCACGCACACGTTTTGACCGTAGCGATGTTTTTTTTTCTCTCTGGAGCGTAGGCACCGTTAATTTCCCAGCACAGATCGGCTTGTCTCAAAATACGCCACGTGGGAACTGTATGACAAGTAAGCGCGCGCCGATTGGCTGCCCATGCACGTGGTGGGCATTCCTGCGAACGGTTAATGGTACTGTGTGTGCATGTGCATGTGTGAGTGCGTAAGTGTATGTATGCGTGTGTGCGCGAGCGTGTTTGTGTTTATGTGTGAGTGCACGCGTGCGTTTGCGTGTAAGTGAGAGACAGTTTGTGTGTGAGTGAACGATTGAGTGAATGAGAGGGTGTGAATGGATAAGTGAATGAGAGAAAGTATGTGTGCATGTGAGAACGAGTGTGCGCAAGACTTTTTGTATATTTGTGAGCATATCGAAAATTGGTGAGTAAGGGTCCATGTGTAAGTGTTTGTTAGCGTGCGCGCGCGCGCGCGTGTGTGTGTGTGTGTGCGCGCGCGCGCGCGTGTGTGAAAGTGCGTGCGCGTGTGTACAAATATACACGTGTGTATATACATATGCGTGTATGTGTGAGAGAGAGAGAGACAGACAGAGACGGACGGACGGACGGACGGACGGACAGACAGACAGACAGACAGACAGACAGACAGACAGACAGACAGACAGACAGACAGACAGACAGACAGACAGACAGACAGACAGACAGACAGACAGACAGACAGACAGACAGACAGACAGACGGACAGACGGACGGACGGACGGACGGACGGACGGACGGACGGACAGACAGACACAGACAGACACAGATAGGCAGACACGGAGAGAGAGAGGAGGGAGAGACTGAGACAAGACAGAGATACAGAGACACAGAGAGAGCGAGAGCGAGAGCGAGAGAGAGAGAGAGAGAGAGAGAGAGAGAGAGAGAGAGAGAGAGAGAGAGAGAGAGAGAGAGAGAGAGAGAGAGAGAGAGAGAGAGAGAGAGAGCATCAGGTATTAACTTTCAATAAGTTCTCTCAGCTGCAACTTAAATTTTTAAAACATACTGGTATCTACACAGTATCAGCAACCATCCAAGAACACAAATGATAAATAAGCTCTTTTTCAATCTTTCCCCGATCTGCAGAAAATCCTTCAATTCATCTTTCAATTAGTTCCCCATTTTAGGGACTCACAAATCTGACATGCCAGGAATAATTTCCGCGTATGTCAATAATGAATCAAGTTTTGTCAATTGCAAATAATCATGCTTACAAGAGGAACGCGTACATCTAATGCATTCCGATATCATGGTTTCCAATCTTGCCCCCTCTTTTTCTCCTAAGTCTCTCAATCTCGTTCTTCATTTGCTCCACGTCCAACGTACAGGCCCACCTTAATTCAAATCCCATCCATCTCTACAGCGATTGTCTTATCAACCGAGGTGCTCCAGAGACAAACGCTCGCACTAACATGAGAAGAAAAACACGGACATAAATGATCTCTGAAACTCCGCAAAGGAATCCAGGCCTATGTCATTCCCTTCCACAGTCAAATTCCGCTGGTCTCGACAGAGAAGCGAGGGACAAACAAATTACAGTGTGGCCTATCACTCATTCACCCGCTTGCTCGCTTGACTCAATCAAGGCGAGCGTCTGAGAGAGGCAGGGACCCATCAATAACGTAGTCCCTGGTCAGCGTGGCGTTGCTCTCTTCCCTGCTCATCCCTCGATCTGTTTCTCTGGGATAGCAGGCCCAGCCACGGAAATCGATAGACGTGGACAGTACGTGTTCCTTCAGACAACTGGCCCTCGTTCCAACTCCAGCTGTGATGAACAGAGTTAGTTGATTGTAAAGGTAAAGGTAAAGGTGTGATTTTATATAGCGACTTACGCCCTTGTCTTGATTTCTTTTTGACAAGTTTTTCCGCCTATTCTTGAGGACAAATATATATATATATATATATATATATATATATATATATATATATATATATATATATATATATATATAGTTTAAGACTTCGACTGTTCGCTTTTTTGGGGGTATAGATCTAGTGATAGTTATCTGTTTGATTAATTAATTCCTAAATGATTCATCAAAGACCCAGATTAAAGATGTATCCCTCCACTCCACCATGCACCCCCAACTGCTGCTGCTACTGCTCCTCATCACCACCCACTCGGCACCCCCAACTATATGCACCGTAATCCTCTACTCATCATGTAAAAAGTCTCTTTGCAAAAACAGTCACGTTTTGCAAAGCTTTGTGCAGCTTTTGTATTGCATAGCACTGAGAAAGCTTAAAATTGAAGTTAACAATTGGCCATTCAGCTGTCTACAGTTAATAGCCAATTCCACTTCATTATTGCTAGTAGCTGTGCAAGCCTGTGAAGGTTGATGAATACCGTCCATCATGTAGTGGCCGGACAGATGGACGGAAGGTTGGACGGAAGGATGGATGGATGGATGGATGGATGGATGGATGGATGGATGGATGGATGGACGGGCAGATGGACGGACGGACGGACTG
Source organism: Theodoxus fluviatilis (assembly GCA_034096865.1). Classification (NCBI taxonomy): domain Eukaryota; kingdom Metazoa; phylum Mollusca; class Gastropoda; order Cycloneritida; family Neritidae; genus Theodoxus; species Theodoxus fluviatilis. Next base: position 132,307 of record JAWQFJ010000039.1, read on the forward strand.
ACTGACGAACGGACGGACGGACGAACGGATGGATGGACGGACAGAAAGACAGATGCACACATGGAGTTTTACAGCTAATCAGTTATTGTAAAGTACTGAAGGTCACTGACTACACAAATCACTGTTGCTGTCTGTAGTATGAGCAGGTGAAGACGCCATTACCAAAATCATTACCCAATTACACACTGCATTAGTGTCTACACACTGGGTCTATTCTTTTCCTCAACCCACAGTGGTAGAATGTTTAAATCCCCAAGACTGACAAGCTAGGTCATTTCAAGTGCCTTCCCTCTATGGAATCTGCTGTAAGGAAGTGCCTACAGATACCTAATGGAAGCAATGACCTCCAGCAGCTCTCAAGAGAACCAACACGTCCAACAGCACCTCAACTGAGGATGACAGTAGCGACAAAAAATATGAAAATGACCATGGTGGTGGTGGTGGTGATGATGGCAAGGAGCAAAAATGAAACTTCCCTCAGCCCACTGAGACAACAGGAAACTTCCCTCAGCCCACTGAGACAACATGAAACTTCCCTCAGCCCACTGAGACAACATGAAACTTCCCTCAGCCCACTGAGACAACATGAAACTTCCCTCAGCCCACTGAGACAACATGAAACTTCCCTCAGCTCACTGAGACAACATGAAACTTCTCTCAGCCCACTGAGACAACATGAAACTTCCCTCAGCCCACTGAGACAACATGAAACTTCCCTCAGCCCACTGAGACAACATGAAACTTCCCTCAGCCCACTGAGACAACATGAAACTTCCCTCAGCTCACTGAGACAACATGAAACTTCCCTCAGCCCACTGAGACAACATGAAACTTCCCTCAGCCCACTGAGACAACATGAAACTTCCCTCAGCCCACTGAGACAACATGAAACTTCTCTCAGCCCACTGAGACAACAGGAAACTTCCCTCAGCCCACTGAGACAACATGAAACCTCCCTCAGCCCACTGAGACAACATGAAACTTCCCTCGGCCCACTGAGACAACATGAAACTTCCCTCGGCCCACTGAGACAACATGAAACTTCTCTCAGCCCACTGAGACAACATGAAACTTCCCTCAGCTCACTGAGACAACATGAAACTTCCCTCAGCCCACTGAGACAACATGAAACTTCCCTCAGCCCACTGAGACAACAGGAAACTTCCCTCAGCCCACTGAGACAACATGAAACTTCCCTCAGCCCCCTGAGACAACATGAAACTTCCCTCAGCTCACTGAGCCAACATGAAACTTCCCTCAGCCCACTGAGACAACATGAAACTTCTCTCAGCCCACTGAGACAACATGAAACTTCCCTCAGCCCACTGAGACAACATGAAACTTCCCTCAGCCCACTGAGACAACAGGAAACTTCCCTCAGCCCACTGAGACAACATGAAACTTCTCTCAGCCCACTGAGACAACAGGAAACTTCCCTCAGCCCACTGAGACAAAATGAATTACAGCAGACCAACTTTATGTCTGAAATGTTGTCACCTTCCCTCAAAGCAGATGCACATAACAGACTACGCAGAAAAGTAAGCAACTGGTAAGAAACAAGTTCATAGGGAGCAGAGAACAGCAAAAGTCTGCTATCAGTATAATGTGTCAAAAACACAGAGGGCTGGCGAATTTTCTTGCATAGCCCCCAAACCCATCACTTGATGTGAAGGCTGACATCTGACTATAAATCGTTTACAAGAACAATAACAGGATAAAACAGTAGAAACTATTAGCAATATGGACAACACAAATGCTTCTTTCTGACCCAAAGAAGCAAGTTAGAGTTCAGAATTCTTCCTGCCGAGAATGAGTTATTCCACTTACCTGTGTAGGGATTGAAGACTGGACAGATGAAGTAGGTCCTGGCAACAGTGAGTGGGTACTTGGGTGCCACTGCCTGACACACCTGTCATCACAATAGACAGTTACAGGCTACAGTTATCCACACCTGTCATCACAATAGACAGTTACAGGCTACAGTTGTCCACACCTGTCATCACAATAGACAGTTACAGACTACAGTTATCCACACCTGTCATCACAATAGACAGTTACAGGCTATAGTTGTCCACACCTGTCATCACAATAGACAGTTACAGACTACAGTTATCCACACCTGTCATCACAATAGACAGTTACAGGCTACAGTTATCCACACTTCCATTGTATACATGTCTAATACATGGCTCCACGAGCTCAATGATTTATATCTGCTTTTGCCAGGTTTCATCTGTTTCCTAAGTATCACGATTTTCTGCAATTATTCATTCCTGGTGTATTTCATGAGTTTTGACAACACACACACACACATATGCAGACACACACACAGACATACACACACACGCACACACACACACATACACACACACACATACACACATACACACACACAGACACACACACACACACACATAGAGTGCTTCTTCACTCACAGGGACTGTGTTACAGCAGCTGCAAATGTTTAGCTAAAGCCTTAATGGCATTGAAGAAGTTTTCATTGAACACAACTTTTCTTTTTTAATAATGTATTATTTGGCCAAAAGAAAAAGTTGTGGTTATGGTAACCCATCCAACCAAAAACTTTTTTTTAAATCACGAAAAAAAAAGAATTTAATTGCTGATTCACTGTCTGCCCTTTGCATTAGTGGAATTTTCAGACTGCAGACATGAAGGTGAGCACTATGTACTATTAAAGAAATACTTGTTTCAGCGAGAACTTTTTTTTTTCATTTATGTGTAGATGAATCTACTGTATACATAACATTACTACACACACACATATACACACACGCACACACACACACAAGGCTTGTTCAGGAGTACAAAGCGCTGCATGAGCGCTTCATGTTAGCAATTGAGTGCTCTTTGTACCTCGTGAACACCTACAGATTTACTGCAGCGCTTCACTTGTTAAAGGGGAGGTAAATCTTCTGCGCCGCATGTTGTGTTGCTAGACGCTAAGAAAGTGTTTTCTTTGCCACAGACTGCAGACATGAAGGTGAGCACTATGTACTATTAAAGAAATACTTGTTTCAGCGAGAACTTTTTTTTTTCATTTATGTGTAGATGAATCTACTGTATACATAACATTACTACACACACACATATACACACACGTTTAAATGTATTCTGCACGAATAAAGTCCACTACTGTGTCATCCTTACTTGCCATTACTTGCGCATACAGAGCGCTTGGGGCAAATAAAGCCCGTTTCAGTCCCAAAATGATGTTTCTGAGGGTTATTTTACGCATCGACGGCCAGTGCGAGATCAAAGACGCCATTTTTAAAATCGTCTGAATCACCTCGGATCGGTGATGCACAGCGCTGCTCAGCAGTGAGTGAATCACGCCCCAAAATTGCTGTTCAGGAGTGAAACACGTGCAGCGCTTCACAGCGCTGCGCCTCCTGAACAAGCCTACACACTCACACACACACACACACACACAAACACACACACACAAATGCGCAGTCTCTATCTGGCCTCCTTAAAAAGAAGAAGGAAAAAAATTCATGCCTACCTACCAACCCTTTTTTTGGGGGGTGGGGGGGTAGGGGGGAGCTGCCACCTTAGAAGAAAAAACATCTTCAGAAATGGTGCAAACCTAAAGAAGCAAGGCTTTCCCTTATTAAATTTTCCTCTCTCCTCCAAACTGGCAGGACAGACGAGAAGCAAGAGGTGCAAAAACTGATGAGTCGGGAGCATGACACTGACCAGAGTGAGGGCGGGCTTGCCAGACACACCACTGGTGGCGATGCGGCCCTCCATGTCCTCTCCCCTAGCAGCCTGTCCCATGACCTGCCTGTTGGCCCTGGTGCCGAAGACCACCACAGGGAAGGGCACCAGTCTGCAGACACAGGGACACAAGGGTCAGAGCTCAGGACAAGGCAGTTCCCGCAGGATGCCTTGGGAAAGAATATCAAATCTTCTCTTGACCAGCCTGCGTACTTGTCTGTGCACATGTTTGCATGTCAAAATGAAAGTCAGTCAACATGTTTTCATAACTGTGCATGTGTTATGTGTGTGTGCGTGTGTGTGCATGTTTATATGTGTTTGTGTGTGTGCATGTGTGTGTGTGTGTGTGTGCGTGTGTGTGTGCATGTTTATATGTGTTTGTGTGTGTGCATGTGTGTGTGTGCGTTTGTGTGTGCATGTGTTTATGTGCATGTGTTTATGTGTGTGTGCATGTGTGGTCAAGCACGTGTTTGTTTGTGTGTGTATGCTTATGTGTTTGTGTGTGTTTATGTGTTGTGTTTATGTGTGTGTGTTTATGTGTGCATGTATATATGTGTTTGTGTGTGTGCATATGTGTGTGTGTGTTTTTGTGTGTGCATGTGTTTATGTGTATGTGTGTGTGTGCTTGTGTTTATGAGTGTTTGTGTGAGCATGCGTTTATGTGCGTGTGCGTGTGTGCATGTGCGTTTGTGTGTGCGTGCGTATGTATCTGTGCATACCCATCTGACATTCATCCCCGTGTCTCTCTTCTCTATTTATGTGTCTGCCTCGTGTTCTTCTTCCTCTCTGTGTCCATTTCTCACATCACTGTGTGTTTGTACATGTCTGTGCATCCCTCCTTTGTTCATCTGTCATTTTCTTTACTGAATGCTTCTCAGCCTGCCTGGCAACTTGACAAAGCAAAGGAAAGATAGAATGGGATGAATGGCAAATAGATTCATTTGACTTAAGTGAACATGATTTCATTTAATCATATCAAATTTAACACACATTTTCCATAGTCAGATATCTAAATATGTTAAAAATAAAGCAATAAAAAAATGTAAACCTCCCCAAATACCAGCTTCTGTATACTATGATGACAGAGATAAGGACCGAACAGAGCTAGGGCTGGAGAAAGGTAGGGTAAAGTTTAGAGTAGTTGGAGACTTGGTAAGAGGTCAATAAAAAACCACTACCTTTGCCTTCAAGTCATTGCAGTTCCATAGGGAACACACCACTCTAAAACTCACCCATCTGTCAGCTTGGGATTCCCAACCAGACCATGTTGATAGAAACTCTTCAAGGACTGCAAATCAACAGACAGCATTTCAACTGACAGACACTAAAGACAGGGGGAAAACATATCATTGTTTGCCGCATGGTGAAAATATGGATAAATCACAAATGGTCAGTCTGCATCAAGAAGACCACACTTATTTTCTTTATGCCATCCTCTTGAAATCCATACTAAAATAAGACATTTTAGTTTATGTCCATCAGCGACTACCCAATTTTTCCACTGCAGATACATCTCATGGCCGACATAATCTTACCATGTGCAAGTGCTTGTGTGTGTGTGTGTGTGTGTGTGTGTGTGTGTGTGTGTGCGCACGTGTGTGCGTGTGTCTGTGTGTGTGCGTGTGTGTGTGTGTGTGTGTGTGTGTCTGCCCATGAGTGTGTGTATGTGTGTGTGTGGGAGAGAGAGAGAGAGAGAGAGAGAGAGAGAGAGAGAGAGAGAGAGAGAGAGAGAGAGAGAGAGAGAGAGAGAGAGAGAGAGAGAGAGAGAGAGAGAGAGAGTGTGTGTGTGTGTGTGTGTGTGTGTGGGTGTTATGTGTGTGTGTGTATGTGTGAATGTGTGTATGTGTGTGTCTGTGTGTGTGTCTGTGTGTGTGTCTGCGTGTATGTGTGTGTCTGTGTGTGTGTGAGTGTGTGTGTGTGTGTCTGTTTGTTAAAGTGTGTCTGTGTGTGTGTGTGTGTGTGTGTGTGTGTGAGAGAGAGAGAGAGAGAGAGAGAGAGAGAGAGAGAGAGAGAGAGAGAGAGAGAGAGAGAGAGAGAGAGAGAGAGAGAGAGAGAGAGAGAGAGAGAGAGAGAGAGAGAGAGAGAGAGAGAGAGAGTGTGTGTGTGTGTGTGTGTGTGTGTGTGTGTGTGTGTGTGTGTGTGTGTGTGTGTGTGTGTGTGTGCGCGTGCATGCCTGCCTGTATGCAAGCATTTTACAAACCTAAGATTTCAGCACAAAAGATAAACATAACAGAGAGTGGTTGTGGTAGAAGGAAAGGCACATTCACAGTTGTTGACTGTGACAAAATGTTTACTGTGACAAATATAATTTCTTATTTTGAATGTATGGGTGCCATTTAACTTCAAGCAATGTTAGAGTGTCAATGCTAGTTTTGACACTTCCACACATTTCTTTATTTCTTCCTTAAAACTTAATGAATTATGGAACACTTGAGACTTTGTACTTTTGTCTGAGAAAGGGATGATGGAAGACGACCATGGTGGGAGGCTGCCCCAACACTTCGAGTAACTAAGGTCCACAAGCTTTTTCAATTATCAAGCAACAGTCTATCAGTCTCGGATACAGTCACACCAACCTCACACACTTTCCCTTCTGTCAGAGAATCTGGCCGACAGGATCTGAAAAGAAGTGAAACAGAAACCAGTTGATGATTTCATAGTGTTAACAATTTCACCTGTGAGTAATTCACAAATACACTTCCTAAAATATTTACAAATAGTATTTGCACAAGCCAGCTCAAGATACCATAAGAAAAGTTAAGTTCTTTGTCTTCTACTGCTTCAGTTGTGTGTAATGGGTGTTTCACTTAAGAATTTTAAAGAGCTGTGTGGTGAGAGTATCTGTCCCTCTCAAAAACACTTGCAGTACGTTGAATACTTTTGTTTCTATCTCAAAAAAGAAAGCTGACTGTCCATCCAAAAAATGTCAGTTCACTGAAACATCTCTACCACTTGCAATTGGATGCATAAGTGCCATAGAACCACATTCTTTACTCACAATTCCACATCAATTGTTGACATCATTGTGTGCCACTGTTTCTCGATTAGAGGCAAATGCTGAAAAAACAAGAGAAAAGTATAGGTTTTAACAAATAAGTTGACACAGGCTGTGGTGTGTGCATGTATTTATGTGTGTGTGTATTTGCGCATGGGTGTGTAGTTGCATGTGTGTGTGTGTGTGTGTGTTTTGTGTATCTGGTGTTTGTGTGTGTGTGTGTGCATGCGCGCGCGCGTGTGTATGTGTGTGTGTGTGCATGTGTGTGTTTGTGCTTGTGTGTGTGTGTGTGTGTGTGTGTTTGTGCTTGTGTGTGTTTGTGTGTGTGTGTGTGTGTGTGTGTGTGTGTATTGGTGTGTGTGTGTGTGTGTGTGTGTGTGTGTGTGTGTGTGTGTGTGTGTGTGTGCATGCACGCACACAAGCACAGGTGTAAACACACCCATGTCAGTACAAATGAGTGTATGTGCACACATATGCTTAGCACAGAGCCAAAACGCTGCACAAAACAGGCAAGTTTATATGCTTTCCTCTTCAGTGAAAACCCACGGTCATGGAGCTTTGTGGGTCTTTGTCAAGGCCTCTATCACAACTGCTTCATCATGGAATCCATCCACATGAAAAGACTGATCATGCACTTGTGGATAAAACAATGTCACAACAACAAAAACAATCATTGTATAAGTGTAAGTAATTAGTTTTGAAATGCGATCATTAGAATAGACATTTCTTCAAAATTAAAATAATTTGGTCAAGTCACTTAATATATAATGCTGTGCATGTGCTGAAAAAATAAATTAAGTCCAGACCAGCTACAACCAACAGCTGAAGATGATGCGGGATCTTCATGGATTACAGACCTCCTTGGTGAGGATTTCTATGGTCACTGGATCCATCCATGTGTAGATGCTGTGAACACTGGCACTCACATCAACCACCTGAAAGCAGTCAAACGAAGTGTTTGGAACATTCTGTAGGTACAGACAAGATGCTACTGTCACTACTTCAGCCACTGCATTCCCAGCTGACTCACTAGGGAACTCTTGGCCACTGAATATTTCCTTTAAGGAGAGAATATCATTGTAAATTGATCATATGGTCAGAGCAGATTACTGTCCTCATCATTGGCTAGAACCCTGTCTGCTGAGCTTGCAGGGCCTGTTCCAGTAGCTCAGCTAGGGTCGGTCCCAAACAGGTAAATGCAGTCCCCTTCACAAATTAGCCTTTGTATATGCTTGATGAATACAGCAATTTTCTGATGAAAGTTCAACTTTCCACAAGACAATATCTGTATCTTAGACACGGAACAAATCCAGGCAATAAACCAAGTTTGCAACAAATAACCAAACAAAATACACACACACACACACACACACACACACACACACACACACACACACACACACACAAACTCTTTTCTAAACATAAGAAAGGTCATACAATTCACTTGAAGGTTATCAGTAACAGACGTAAAACACAGCTTGATAAATAAATGGAAACATTCAAAACAGAAAAGTAATCTCACCTCATGCTTCAGTGTGAAAAAGCCACCCCTGGAAAAATAAAAAATACAGTAGTTTAATCTAACTTTTCTATTACAAGAGCTCCCTTACAGACTCCCAATGTTCCCAGTTCAAGTTAAACTTGTAGTATTGAGAGACAATTACAAACTTGCTTAGTTTGAACAAGTCTACCCTCAATTCTGCATAGAGTTGAAGTCATATTAAATTATGAACATGATAAATTTCATTTGTTTGCTCAAATACATGAAAATTCATTGTCAGGACTTTATCCCCCGTCGCCAATACGCAGCCACCAATACGCAGCCCCCAATACGCAGCCCCCAATACGCAGCCCCCAATACGCAGCCCCCAATACGCAGCCCCCAATATGCAGCCCCCAATATGCAGCCCCCAATACGCAGCCCCCAACACACGGTTTTTATTCCTCGGGAAGGTAAAGGTAAGGATGCTCTTTTTTATATTGTGACTTTTTCACCCATTGATGGATGCTCAAACCGCACACATTTACCTCCTGGTCATTGGGCTACCTCCTTGTATCACTCCCACACTATCTCAGCTCCCTGGGGAGAGGCACTGTAAGTTAAGCAGCTTGCCCAAGGATGCAATGCAAGGACCTGTGCGACATTGAACATTGCACCAGCTTGTTGCAAGGTGACCCTCTTAACCACTAAGTGACAATGAGAAACTGGAGCTCACCCTTCATAGCCTTCATATGCAAAAGCTTGAATGATGGGCCACTTTTCAACAGCAAAGATGTCAAATTCATGAACTGGAAAAAGAGAAATCAAATTTGCAATGAAATGAAATAATTATGTCACTGACTGGGCATTATTGTAAGTAATTCAATGGATTATATATCATTGATAAACCTTGCTGATCTAAACCACTACCCTGAAGCTGCGGAATTATGCTTTATCCTCAAGTTTTGTTTAAACCGGTAGATATGCAGAAATCAGTACCTTGTTTATTGTTACAAATACATATATATAAATGAAAAGCAAGTATTTATTCCAAAAACCTGAACACAGTATGGCAAATTTTTTACATCACAAGATAGTCTTTACTCAATGCCATATTACCAAATACAGAGGGCTCAAAACAAACGAGTTTGCAAGGTCCCTCTTGTCTCCATTCTAATTTCAGGTTCCAACAACACAAAGATGTTGGTCTTGAACAAAGAACCATGGTAGCCTCACACAAGTTGCATGCTATCCCGGTGATTCTCAACAATAAATTTAGCAAACATCTTGGGCTGTAGGGTCTTTAGTCTTAATGGCTCAGTTCCAAAAGTTCAACAAAGAATGGGCTAGAGCAGTCAGTGGCACTAAGTGTGGACACTTCAATGTGAACATAAGTGGTTGGTTCTGATTGTACATTGTACTCCATTAAACAGACTAATATCTATTCATAAGCCTCAATGCATCCTTGGGACCTCTACAAAGAGGGGTGTCCAAGGAAATCAATGCCTCCAGCAGAGCTACTGGAGCAGACCCCAAAAGCCCAGCAGACTGGGGTTCCAGCTGATGATGGGGGCTTCAACAGGCTCCAGCCATACATTACACTGTATATGGCATGACACTGTATATGGCATGACACAGTATATGGCATGACACTGTATACGGCATGCCACTGTATATGACATGACACTGTATATGGCATGACACTGTATGTGGCATGACACTGTATATGGCATGACACAAGAACCATCCATACAGGTAAATAATTGTGCCATGACAGTGCATTAAACACACAACCTACAGACTGCAGTTGCCAACATCAGATCATGAAAAGACTTACTAGTTCTGGTGCTGCTGTAGGGAATGCCAATTTTCTTGCAGCCTTTCACCATGGCAATGAGAGATGTGATCTTATACTCCTCAGCTGCCTCCTCATCCTCAAACTGCAAAACATTAGAGCATCAACAGTGAGCTGAGAGGAGGAAAACCATGAGCCCCACACAAACTGCAAAACATTAGCATCAACAGTGAGCTGAGAGGAGGAAAACCATGAGCCCCACACAAACTGCAAAACAAGCATCAACAGTGAGCTGAGAGGAGGAAAACCATGAGCCCCACACAAACTGCAAAACAAGCATCAACAGTGAACTGAGAGGAGGAAAACCATGAGCCCCACACAAACTGCAAAACAAGCATCAACAGTGAACTGAGATGAGGAAAACCATGAGCCCCACACAAACTGCAAAACAAGCATCAACAGTGAACTGAGATGAGGAAAACCATGAGCCCCACACAAACTGCAAAACAAGCATCAGTTCAGTGAACTGAGATGAGGAAAACCATGAGCCCCACACAAACTGCAAAACAAGCATCAACAGTGAACTGAGATGAGGAAAACCATGAGCCCCACACAAACTGCAAAACAAGCATCAGTTCAGTGAACTGAGATGAGGAAAACCATGAGCCCCACACAAACTGCAAAACAAGCATCAGTTCAGTGAACTGAGATGAGGAAAACCATGAGCCCCACACAAACTGCAAAACAAGCATCAACAGTGAACTGAGATGAGGAAAACCATGAGCCCCACACAAACTGCAAAACAAGCATCAACAGTGAACTGAGATGAGGAAAACCATGAACCCCACACAAATGCAAACTGTCTGCAAATTCCATAATGGAACACAGTTCCTGCCAAATGTTGAGCATTACATCATTTAAAGATATAATTTATAACAAAATTTGAAATACAATTTTTCAATGTCCAACATGCCATCAGGACCTAAACATGATGACCTGATTATAGAGAGCTATTTTTCATGAGGCCATTGAATGCTCACAACTGAGTTTCTTCAGCTGGGTATTTTTATTAATACAGATGCTGTCAATACCTGCTCCTTCAAATGGAAAAACACTTTTAAAAATTATTCTTGTTAATCTCTGACATCTTTAGTATTACAAAAGGTATCTACCCAGACAGATCTCTCAAGCTTTCCTTCTCCATATAACCACTTGCATTCATTTGACTATATTCTGCATTCATTCACTGGCCAACCCACCCATTAACATCTATGCACTGTGATGATGCATTACTGCCACATGTCCACCTTCCCATCAGACCTACCTCAGTGTCTGTGAGACAGTGGAAGTGGATGTTTCTCCAGTGGCTGATGTAGGGCAGAAGGTAGAGATAGTTCACAGGGTTGCAGTACACCTCCACGCTGTCTCGCTTCACCAGGATCAGCAAATCTGACATTGCACAAAACATCCATTATCACTATCAGCTGTGAATGATAACAAAGATAAGCTAACAGAGGTAGTGTTTTCTAAACTACATCTTATCACCCATATCAAAGTATCAAATTCCCTGAAACTTTATACTCACACACACACACACACACACACACACACACGCATACGCGCACACATGCACACATGCACACACACACGACCACTGGGTAATTTGATCAATCCTTTTATGGACACCTCGACAAACATGGGAAACAGCCAGATGAAATGCATAACATAGGGCAGAAATACCTTCTCCACTATGACAGAAACATGATTTCATAAAGGGTTAGTAATTATGCTTTTGTGAACTGACACTGCCTTCACAGGTACATACTTTTACCCCCAAGAAGGCATTAAGCATGTTTTGGCACCTTGCCCAAGAATGCAATTCAAGGATCACAGTCTTCAACACTCCACCTTCCAGCCATGGGTGACTGTGGGCAAGTATCATAATCAATAAAAGCCTCAAGAAACCATAGCCATGGATGAGACTTAATGAGTGAGCCACAACGATAGATGTCAGGATACAGAAAACAAGAAAGTACTGCCAGATAACAAGACTGCAGCATCAAGTGTTAATCGATGGGGGAAAAGACGGGGGGTGGGGCGGTGGGGGGGTGGGGGGTGGATGGGGGTGGGGGGTGGGGAGGAGGAAATGTTTGTGAAGAACTAAAGAACATCTCAAAGTGACCAGATCAACAAGAGGATAGGGAACAATTGCACGAGACACACTGAACACAATGGTAAAGCATGATGCATGGGTATGCATATCAACACAGCCTGGTTAAGAGAGATTATGTTTTGCATCATACTTACAGAGAGAGCTCCATCACACTAGCATTTCATTCTCTGCTATTCCTAAAACTGTTGGTTTGTACACCAGTTTTAAATGCAACACTCCTACATCCATTAGCTCTGAAGCGAGTGCAAGTAGTTGCATGGCATCTCTTCTCAAATTCAGTAACACTTCAGTCCCTGACGTGTCAATCCTGGCTTCCAAGGGGCAAAATGGCATGATTTCCTGACACCTGAGAGTATAAATCTGAGAGCAAGATATGTTCAGGGTATGCTGAGAGTATAAATCTGAGAGCAAGATATGTTCAGGGTATGCTGAAGAGAGTTCACAGGGAGGGAGGTCAGCTTAATGTCAGCCCACTCATGAGTAGGCAACAAGGCCAGTTCTTCTTGGGTAGGGATTCAGCAAGTACACTATATTCCCAGCATTCACCTCTGCTTCCATTTCCTCCTCCCTTTAGAAGGCAGAGTTTTCCTTTTCAGGCGGCCTCCAAGCAGCTTGTTTCCTGTCAATTTCCTCCAGCAAGCTTAAGTGACCTTATCCCAAAATCCCTCTCATCTCTGTCAAGTTCTTCACCTGGTCCTGTCAAGCCTGCTGGAGTTAGCTCCCTTAGTTCTAGCGCCTTGTAAGTATCCACAGATTACATGTACTTGTTTTTAGAATGAAAAAAGGTGATTTATTGTGTCGTAGGTTCTTTTAGTTTTAATAGTTCTTCTATTTGTCCATTGTGCCATCAGGAGATGAAGTATGAGATGCACTTCTTGTTCAAATGTTCGTGTTATTCAGATTTGAGAAGTGGGTATGTAGACAATAGACACAACAACAGTACTGAAAATGTTTTGGCTATTTGTCAGTGCAGGATGAAATTGAAACAAGGAACTTGGCAGCATACATATATTTTGCATTCAAAAAGAGAAATAATTACAAGGGTGATCCACACTAAATGAGTCATGTAGCAGGTAGTCATCGTTGCACAGGCTGGTGGCCTAACAATGAAATATTCTGAGTTGCAGTTTTGAGTACCCACTACCCTAAATCTGACCAATGCTACAGTGCCACATCAGTTCCCACACAAGGAACTTGGATGAGGTTGTCATCCCATGACATAAGTCAGCCATCACCAAGCAAGAACAAACAGCTTATCATAGTGTTTCAAGCCAGCTGGACTTTGAGCAACACTCCCTACGGAGCGAAGCAGAAGACGGTCTTCAGAGGAAGAGCCCCCGTCGCCGAGTGTTTCGGCCCTATAATCTTCCTTACACTCTCGGGGGGTGGGCCACACCTGGACTGACCTCCAGGTGTCCGTCTTTCTGCCACTGTATTTGGCAGGGGCGGGGAGAAGCAATCGGAATTAAGCATTTTTGCTCAAGGATGCAACTCTGGAATCCGAGCCGTTTCGAACCCCGCACCCTCTGACTGCAGGTCCAGCGCGCTACCGCTCATGCCACAGAGCTTTGCATGAGCCAACACTGTTTTGCATGAGCCAACACTGTTTTGCATGAGCCAACACTGTTTTGCATGAGCCAACACTGTTTTGCATGAGCCAACACTGGGCTCCCCAAGCAGGTCAGGGAGATCCTACTTAGAGACTACCAAAACTGAACTGAACACTCAGTACACAGCTCACTCATTTGTTGGAGCTTACAGCTATTCTACAGTCTTCATCTAGGATGACAAAGGAAGTACTGGCTACATTTAATTATGAAAATGTTTGGTTGAATCAGTGCATTGAAAATGAGTCTGTAATGAGCCTTAGGGGTAAACGATTTGAGTCTTTTGTTTCTTGATGGAAATATCATCTCAATACCAGCTATAGATATTTCTTCTATAAAGAAATAAAGGGTGAGTGTGCTGTTGAAAATTACTTGTATACTATAGATAAAGAAAAGTTTTCAGGGCCATGTTGGTTTGATTTAGGATGGGCATTACAGACTTGTATGTTCATAAACAAAGATATGTATCAGATAACACATTCATCTGAGATGCTTTGTCCATTGTGTAGAGAAGTGGATGAGCTTGAATCTCACTTCTTACTGGAATGCCCAGCACCACAGAATATATGAGAACAATACAAGTTTCTACAACTTTCACCCGAAGAAAACTCTGTCAAACATTTATGAGTAATGCCTGCAAGAAGGTTAGTAGAGCCATGAGTATATTCTTGTACATAGCATTCCAGCAAGATCATGTGTTAAAAACTCACCAGAAAACAATGCCTTTTATATTGCTGCCTAACAAACATTTAAATATAATGTGATGTTCTGTTCGTTGTCAGATATTCCACCTGATACATGTCATGCAAAATATGTAGTTGAAATAAACTGGGGGCCTATTCAATAAACTATTCCTTCATTTGTAAAATCTTCATCAGCAAAGAACTAGTGAACTGGGATTGCTTAGAATCCCACTTCGATTAAATCATGGGGTAAAAAGAATCATGAAAACTTCTGCAAGCAACCTGCAGTTTTAAACTATTTCTTTTCAGGTTCTTTTCTTTTGTTCATTTCTTGTCTTCCCTTGTCCATTTTGTATCACAATCCCTGTCTGCAAAATGCACCATCAAGACTGTCCCTTCTGTCTTCCTGGAGGAGTTCCTACTGTAGAGTGTGGTCTTCACAAGGCAACTCTTCCTCCTGCTCTAACTGTCACAGAACTCTTGTCTTAGACATCACTCCATGGTGCTAACTGTGAAGCAGTTCTATTTATGGTGTCACTGACCTTCAATGACTTCATCCTCAATGCCAAGTCTGAAAAAGATCATCAACTAATGATCATGTGTATCATAAAAAATCATATGTAAATAACATCAAACAGCAATGTTTTCAGATCTTAAGGAAAGATATGGGTATGAAGATGACCAAAATGTCATTTTCTGGTGACTTTGACTTATGAGCATTTTTGTTGCTGTTTCAACCCTCTGCAACATAATTCAAATAGTCCCTCCACTTGAACATCATAGAAAATATGTAAAAATGCAAATGATGACCCTTTGCCCTCTGAGAATTTTAATTGGCACTGTTGGAAAGGAACAAAAGGTGGAAAAAGCAAGTTTACCCAAGTTTTCCTTTTTTCATGTTTTCTCAGAAACTACTTTATATGAACTTGAAATAATGCAGAAAATATTAAGAGCATTGTAGTTTGTACAGATCTGTAATTTTCAGGGTGTCTTTTTGTGAGTATAGCAATACCTGGTCACATAGGTGTGTGATATTAGCCCCTTGATAAGCAGCTATACAAACAATAAGTTCTTTAACAAATGATTTTTTTTCTATATCGGGTATAGTACATACAATTAGTATATATCCTTTCTAAAAGTGTTTGAATTTTTCAGAATGGATATGACAAGTTTTAGATATTAAAACTATCTATCTGAGGAAACACACATTAAAATTTTGCTGTGTATAGTTTTTGAACTGTTTTTTTAATTTATTTACAGAAACAGAAAACTACATCATTTTGAATAATTAACAGATGGTGGACTTTTTTCCAGTAAAGCAAAAGTACTTGAAATTATTTTCATGTATATATTTGAATTGCCTTGCATAAAAGTGTAAAAATTCATTGCAGTAAAAATATATTATTTGATACCCATGTCTCCCCTTCACAGAAAATATGTATTTAAACAAAAGAGATAAATGTATACAGAGATTATATGACTTCAATTTCATTTCCACTTCCTGAATATATTCATAGGTAAAAATTAGTGCTCTTTTCAAGGCAAATGTTACAAAAGTTATAAATTTACATACTTCAACATCAGTGGAACATTATCACAACTTACCTCTCAAACTCTGATTTTCTCACATCAAAGAAGCCAAACAGCAGGTAGTTCATCAGTTCATACATCCCATCATTGTATCTGCTGTCAATCCCTTGAAAAAAACAAAATAGCTGCTCAATTAATAGATTTCCAATCAGCACAGACTGTTAATGCATCATTTATCAGCATAATATCCCCCCCCCCCCCCCCCCCCCCCCCCCCCGAATGTTTCTAAAAAACTAAGAAAATAAAATGCTTAATACTACTAGCCAGAAACTCAAATAATCTACTGATTAACCTATCAGAGTATTGTTGCTTCACAGGTCTATATTAAAGTCATCCATGAACATTTAAAAGCTGTAAATTGGCCTAAGTCACCATGAGCTTTTGCCGTAAGTTTTTAGTACATGCAAGTTCCTGGGACAGAGCCAAAACACTGTAGACAATAGCAAAGAGTTTCAGGATATTAAGGTATCAACAACTTTCTGGACACAGAAATACAGCTTCTTAGGATGATACTTCATTCAATGCCTCATTCAGATCATTCATAACAGCATACTTCACAGAGGCATGGAACTGAATGTACTGGCATTCTTCTATGATGACAGAGGTTGTGGACAACAGGTTGAATGAGAAAATGTTATTACTAGTGTTGATTCCTACAAGATAAAAAATGCTTTATTGACTTCCCACTATGTTATACCAGATATCAGATGGGATGTTGGATAATAATGAACTTTTGTCAATATTGACTATGCCAACGGCTGTCTTTGGGGCCTCCCTGTCCAGCAGCTGGACCGACTCCAGTGTGTTCTGAACACGGCGGCAAGGATTGTGTCTAGGACCAAGAAGACCGACCACATCACTCCAGTCCTCCGCAAGCTCCATTGGCTCCCAGTCATGAAGAGAGTGGACCACAAGGTGCTCTCCCTGTACCATAAGCGTGTGCACGATCCAACTTTCCCCCAGTACCTCAGAGACATCATCCCTCTCCACAACCCCCCCAGATGTCTTCGCTCTGCTTCCCAGTCACTGCTGGCTCCACCCAGTAGGGCCGGCCACATAGGGAAGCGCTTGGGTCGCCGCTCGTTCTCCTACTGTGGTCCAACCCTGTGGAATGCGCTCCCCCAGAACATGCGAGAAGTGAAGTCACTAGAGGACTTCAAGAGCACTCTGAAGACTCACCTTTTCTGACTTGGGATCTGTGTTAATAGTCTTAAATGAAAGGACATACCTGACTGAAAGACTGTGCACCAGTCTCTGTTTTGTTAACTTTTTCTCCCTTCCCCCCAATCTCCTGCGCTTTGAGCATGCTGCCAGCATGGATATGTGCGCCATACAAGTGGACATCATTATCATCATCAATGTCAATGAATCTTGTCACTTTTCACAAAAAGCTTGTCAGATTTTGCATTGGGGACTCAATGAAGAGAAGACTCAGGTCAAACAATTCTACAAGCCATTTGGATAAGTGAAATGAGATTAGCTTCTTTTGCTGGGAATTAAGAGTTTCCTGCAGTCACTAGTGCAACACTAGTACAGGATGGAGAAAATACTGTTTCAAGCTGTACAGTAGTGTTTGTGCAACATGCATGTGTGTAAAGCAGTACAAGCTACAAAAATAAAACAACACTACATGGATGACACGGAGTCACCAGCTATAGAGGTAAATATGCTGGATTTCAATGCGTGATTTTCCCACATATTGCCGGATGCTCAAACTGAACAATCTCTATGTGATAAAGGTGCTTGTTTTTAATAGTTTAATTTCTCTTCCATTATTGGAAGCTCAGCCTGGACACTTTCACTCCCTGATCTTCAGGTGAATCATTTTATTACTCTACCTCCATTTCAACACACCAGTAAGCCTGGTCACTTTTGATGACTGACAGGCACCTGAGGCTAAGATGCAGGTGTGGCCCAAGTGTCAGGACGACAGGGCTGAAACACTTGAAGATGGGGGTGGGTGGGTGTCTTTTTCTGAAGACCATCAGTAGTCTCCGTTCTTATGAGATTCTTGTCCTCAACTCCCTGGAGAGCATGCAACCAGGCTGCAGATGTTAGGCCAAAGTTCATTTTCATAATTGGCCACGACAGCCCTCACAGTTACCTGGGTGTGAAGACACAAGGTTAGTAAAGCATCTTATTCAAATGTGAGTCTAAAATCCATGAGGCGTTGATGCTGCATCCATTAGCTGCAGTCAAGCTTGATAAGCACTTGGCCACAGGGCCTCACTTTTTGCCTTCCTGTCATCACAGAACTGCCATTTGTGCACTATGGAAACTCTCAGGGAGTATGCAACCATTACAGACTATGCAAAAATGGTCATGATGAAAAGAGAGACAGTTCACACACACACACACACACACACACACACACACACACACACACACACACACACACACACACACACACACACACACATGTGAATGGAAACACACAAACTACTAATAAGTAAGAAAAACACAGGATTTTGACAAAGAACTGATGAGTCCTTGTCATTACTATCATACCTCTTTACAAAATGCATGCATGCACACTATTTATCAGCTTTCCAGATCAACTACTTACCAGAGATGCAGAGGACTGCATCAGGCTCATTGTCATTTGAGTCCTCTGACAGCAAGGACTGTAGGTGTCGCAGTCTAGTGGCACTGCATTTGCAAGAAACAAATATGTTTTATAAAATCTACAAGCAGAACACATGCCAAGGCAATGAATCTTATCTATTATTCTGCATCTAGAGCTCTTTGTTATCTATATATTTTTGCTTTGCTTATTTGCATTCACTTTTTTTCTTAAAGTGTCAACATTTTCATTTACTAAAATTACTTCCATGCCAAATGCAAATGAACTCTATGTGTTCAATTTCAAATTTGTTAGTCCTTTTAACTACCATCTAAATAACAACATAATATTACCTTGTCAACAGTGTATAGTATGTGACACTAAATCATTCAAAACCATTCCGTATCCTAATAGTAACACATGACGTTTTTCTTAGTGTAGATACACCTACAGAATGCCCATGACTTAATGTATCTGATTATAAAACGTACATTGTTGAATAAAACCTTCAAAATAAACGAAAACATCAACCACGCCGCTTTTCACTGCATGATTGAAACGACTGTATAGTGAATTATTTACATTTGGATAAAAAGGTGAGAGAAAACCAGCAAATAACTCCTATTCACTGAACGCTTTGATTGATTTAGACCTGCTTAATACTACTTTCTCCGTCGTCAGTCTTCTCTAGCAGATGATTGTGCTCCCTTTTCTGTAGCATGCACATGTCAAATGCAAGTTTAAGCTGACCGATACAAGAAGGTCTTTCTCAAACCTTGTTCAAATGAGCACATCATTGATCGCAGAGCGTGCATGCGCTGTGATAAGATATAAAAAAAATACGTCGCGTCGCCTAATAAATGCGTAGACTTGACTTAAATCCAAATGTTATTGGTCCGACACGTGCATAAATATATATTTCCCGTATAACTCATGTTCCTGATGTTGCATGCAAACTTCGTTCGGAGACCCGATCACCAGCAACGAGTCTCGGCAAAACACGCTGTCGAATGCCGACTGCGCTGAGCTCAAGTTGGCGTTACTAGCAACGCACACTTTTGCAACCAGGGAGCAATATGAACGAATTCCAAAATGCACTGAATCAACGTACCTCACATTCTGCGTGAAAGAATCGTATTTTACGTTCCTTCTTGCGGAAGTAGGCCTCTTGAACCTAGGGAGAGACATTTTTGCTATGCTGAGCAGTCCGTCAGGTTGCCCAAGCCGCCATGTTCCTCAGCTATCCCGGCGTGACACCTATCGGCAGGTGCTCCTCGAGGTATTGAGAGTTGGTTCCCTTGCAGAATTCGTTCGCAAGCTCAAGAACTTTGCTGTTGTACATAATGTCCATAATTTATTTGCAATGATTCTAACTTGCATGCTTCATTTGATGAAACCTTTTGCATTACGTTTGCTTCACAGGGATACACGTCTGCTTAACGCAAACAGTCAACCAAGTTTTCCTTTTGTATTGCTAGTGAAATATGACCAATATCTGTGTTTTATCGTATACTTTTGAAAACGAAGATCTTCGGTGTCCAGACATCATCATCTATTCCAGAAAAATGAAGAAGCTTCTCCTTGTTGAGCTGACGGTGCCTTGGGAATCAAATATTGCATGGGCTCATGAGAGGAAGCGGTCGAGGTACGAGGTACTCCACCTGAATTGCTGCGAGGAGGGTTGGGACTGTCAGGTGCTCCCAGACAAAGTGGGGTGTAGAGGCTTCATAGCGCTCTCAATAACCCGGTTTTTTATGCAGTTGAGTTGCAACCCCTCGCGCTCCAAAAGAATCATTGGGCAACTCCATCAGACAGCCGAGGCAGCGTCCTTGTGGATCTGACACAAGAGCCAATTAATGCCCTAGGGAGCCTTAAATTTCTTCTCCAAACCAATACTCCCCGGCCGGTAGCGTTTGCTGTTTGGGGCCGCCCGTGTCAGAGCTGCTGGAGTAGGCCCCGAAAGCTCCCCGGACATGGGTTCCAGCTGAGGAAGGGGGGGGGGGGGGGGGGGGGGGGGGGGCGGTGTATCGTGAGGCGGGCTGCCGTATGTGTGTTTCGGTATCGCTAAATAGCTTTTAAATGGTTAAAATACTGTTGCTTGGCATGCGTCTTTTCGATACGGACCCTGGCACCCTGGGCGCTGTAGGCCTAAATGGCATAAGTCGGTGTCAACGAATGTTACGTTTTCGAAATACGTGATTCCATTCATTGAAACTTTCACCGGCCAGATATTGATTAATTGATTGACCTTTAATTCGGACGACGACCCAGCACAATTAAAGTTTACTATTTAAACGCATCATTATTATTCAGATGTACACCGGCATCAGATTTCATACACGTGACCGTTTCAGTCTGTTCTGATTTACATAAAATCTCAATATCTGCAAAGTACAAAACAGCGAGATCTTGAACTATGTAACGTTCAACTCTATGCCATATCGATACAACTTAATTGCTAGGTCTACACTGGTATGTACATATGCATCTACTCATTTTCAAGCTGTTTGTGTGCTCGAACTTTAAAGCAAAGCAGACAATTGACCATCCCAGACTTCTAGGAATTCCACAAAACCAAGAATATTATTTTATAGAGTGAATCAAGATATGGAGCTTCAATATGTACAAGTCCATGTCGTGTTGATCAAAACGTTTATCCCTCCAGGTTTACTGGAGGTCCTACAGACTTTATCCCTCCAGGTTTACTGGAGGTCCTACAGACTTTATTAGTCTGTCTGTGTGTGTGTGTGTCTGTGTGTCTGTCTGTCCCGTCTCCACGGCCTATATCTCAAAAACTACTGGACGGATTTCCTTGAGATTTTGCACACTGACTGGAAGCTAGGTCCCATTAAATATTATCAAATTTTCAGAATCGAGGTTTGAAAAGAAAGTGACTTTTTTACATTTTGGTGTTTCATTGAAAACGATTCAACAGACTCCATTTTGCAAAATCTGTGACGTCATCATTTGACGTCGTATAACGTGACGTCATTTGCGAGGAGATTTTTGAAGGAGGGTGAATAGAATAGAATAGAATAGAATTCTTCGGCTTGCTTAGGCGTCCAGGGCCTATCGCCGATTCTGGTAGTTCTCTGGCTGTATTTTTATTGTTCTTATGGATACTAGCTGGTCTTTTACCAGGCCTAGTATGTCCTCAGATGTCTTAGGCCGCGAGGCCTTTATCTGATCTTTTGATCAGTACTTATGGCTACTCTCACTTTTTACTACCCTAGTTCTAACGATCTTAAAAGATCGTGTCTATTCTCTATACTTTTCTTCCGGTGGCTTATGAGTGGCAGAGAGTGGTATACGTGGCAACAGCAGCGGGTGGCCAACATCATCACAGTACATGTAGTCTTTGAACATCGTGTCAATTCTTTTTTTGAAGCTGTTTAATGACGAACACTGAATTTGAGAACACTGGTAAAGGAGAAAGAATTATCCCTCATGGTTTACTGGAGGTCCTACAGACTTTATCTGTCTGTGTGTGTGTGTGTGTGTGTGTGTGTGTGTGTGTGTGTGTGTGTGTGTGTGTGTGTGTGTGTGTGTCTGTCTGTCTGTCTGTCTGTCTGTCTGTCTGCCTGTCCCGACTCCACGGCTTATATCTCAAAAACTACTGGACGGATTTCCTTGAGATTTTGCACACTAACTGAAAGTTAGGTCCGATTGAATGTATCAAATTTTCAGAATCGAGGTTTGAAGAGAAAGTGGTTGACGGTCGTAATACGATTTTTTCCATTCATGGTCGAAACTTCGGCTTCGCTGGCTTTGAGATCGTTTTCGCCTTGCAGACGACTGCTTCGTATTCAAATCATCACTGCAAGGCAGCACGAAATTGACCGAAGTCGATTAAAAAAACTCGTATTCATACACATAATAAACCAATTCGATTTTCTTTCTCAGATTATTCAGACTTTCTCCGATTATTTCGACCGTAAGATAGCAGTGATTTGACATTCGGCGTCACCGTGTCATGGCGTAGCGTCTGCAAGAAAAGCCGCAAACGGCGCGATCTAAAAATAGATAAGCGAGTGACGTCTACCAACATCCGGGGACATCCCTTAGCGTGCGTTCCCATTGCTGTGCTGCAAGATGGTTCGACACTGCTCATGGGGAAAATGCAACAGCGATTCAAGATACAAGCACAAAGACCACATAAAAGGAGTATTTTTTATAGCGGTGCCCGACCCACTTGTTGAATCGGAGAAATTCAATCGATGGGTGCATTTGTGCGGGCGACTACACTTCAAAGTAAAGCCAAGCAGCTCCTAGGCACGATGGAGACAGTTCATTTGTTCAAAGCATTTCGTTGGTAGCAATTGACCTATAGAAATGAATCCGGATCCACTCCCTGCTCATTACACGGAACAGCAGGTGAGTTTTTATTATGATAGATCGCAATTAGGAGCTCCGCATCACACGGACTGGAAGATTTATCATGCCTCCGTGCCGAACAGAGCGTTTTCGGCGTTCTTTCATTCCTTCAGCTGTTCACAACGCGGACTTAGACTATGGATATAGCTACAGGGTTAAAGAGTAAAGCAACGGATATGCATTATTGCATACATAAGGCTAAGCTACACGAATGATTTCGGTGGGGGTTAGGCCTATAATATATTAATTCTTGTGTGATGAGCGGGAGTCTGCGAGAGATCGACCCTACAGTCATGACAAGACGTATATATATATATATATATATATATATATATATATATATATATATATATATATATATATATATATATATATATATACACGTACGCCTCTGCAGTTGTGACTGTTCTGTGTTTAATCTGTTTAATTTTAATTGGTATCCACTTCACGTCTTATTCACTAGAAAACTGGACACTCGTCTGAGATCGAGAACACGAAAAAGTATATATAATTCAATAAACAACTTCATGGTGGAATAATAAATAAGTTTAGGGTAATTCACGTGTAAACAAATCGTTTTAGTGTTGTCAATTTTAGCAGCAGTACAGAAATAATTTAATCTATCGTTTTGCCCGGCTTGATAACGCTCTGCACTAAAGACGCGCGTTCCACCATATATAGCTCCCCGCTCACTCTCCACTCCAGAGAGTTTATAGCACTATTACTTGTATTAGAACAAACTCTGCCCTGGAGATACCGGGAGCGAGAATTCATGCGGGTGAGATTCAAATCACCAAGTTGACAAGTACTTAAAGTAGCTTTCAAAAGTGTTGTCCTTACCAGTGAAGGTTAGTACTGCGTATTCAATTAATTTGCAAGTAAATGTATGTGGCTATGAGTGTGTCATGCTCGGTAAATCGTATTTTTGAACTGCATATATATTATATCATGCGTGCCCGTTTTCCAGATCATCCATGCAGTTGATTATTTACACTACTACGCAAGCTGCAAATTTGAATTCACTTCTTCGGTTAACTGAATTGCTAAATTCTATACGAGAAGTATCGGTGATTGCGATGTTGGCTTATTTCAGTGTTAAAAGGCTGGAGTTAGTCAACTATGGGATTCCATTGCCGAGAAAAGCACTGAATATGTACGTTGCTCTTGCAAAAACGCAGTTTCAATAAAGTTTTTATTATCACGTACGTCACCAGTGATGCGCACGTGCGTGCGTGACAACCACTCGCACTGGGTAAGATGTCTTTGCGAGGCTTTGTGTGAACAAACGCCATTTGCACACGTCTTCTCCGATCGAATGCTGTCCCCGGAAGTAGTGCCGCCGCCGGAAAGTACCGAACGTGACGTCACGCCGACGTGAACGTGGGCTTACAGACGCTACGCTATGTGACGGTGATAGTTTCGTCTGCAACTCCCACTTACGTTATGGTTGAAGTAGATTGATGTTTACTTCGTCCGCTGAATGCTGTCAAGACTAATGCTCGAATGAATGAAGTATGATTTCCTAATTTTTCAGGATTAATACAAATGTATATCAAATACATCAGTTCAATTTAATCGAGTCAATTAATCGAGTACATGTCCACTAGGTCTAAAATGTGTTGAGTGGAACGCAAGTCAGAAAAGTTACACTTGCAGTCTAAACAACAAAATGAATACAGTGTTTGTATTGAAAAATCAGGTCAATCTTTTCGTCGTTTGGTTCCACGACAAGAGTATGAAATCTTGTTTCCAGCGAGATTAGGAGCTTCTGCAAACATGGCTGACAACGGTCAGAATGGTTATAGTTGCTTGATTTTTTCCTTGTCAAAACTTGTTATACCTTCAGATTGTAACCACCATAAGATTTTCCTCAACTTTTCGAAGCGAATCTAGCCTAAAAACCTACCAGTTATGCATCGTGTTATCAGGATTGACTCGTTGCTTGTAGAACGACGGTACTCGGTAGCAGTACCACACATGCACATGTCTGGTGTGAACATCTATAAAGTATAATACACTTCCTCCTCTGTGTGACTGTGTGAGTGTTAATTCAGCGTCTATGACATGCCAAAGGAAAACAAAACATGTCATAATAGGAGCTTTCCTGAACCTATCCATCATGTTTTAAATATATCGTCGATTGTTCCTGGGCCAATAGCTTAGAAATGGATTTACATGCTTTACAAACACTCCATCATAGCAATTCTCTAATGGCTCAGCTGGTAGAGCGTTCGTCTCTTGATCATGCATGACCAGGTTTGATTCTGCACTTCCGTGCCTCCCCCCTGTGCACACGTAACTGGCTCTGCAGGCCCAGTCTGGAGCGGCAGAGGCGAAGGCAGGTGGGGCACGGGAACTCCGTTGATGTCACAGTTATCTAGGCACCGATGCAGATCTATAGCGTAGCGTCTGTAAACCCACGTTCACTTCGGCGTGACGTCACGTTCGGTACTTTCCGGCGGCGGCACTACTTCCGGGGACAGCATTCGATCGGAGAAGACGTGTGCAAATGGCGTTTGTTCACACAAAGCCTCGCAAAGACATCTTACCCAGTGCGAGTGGTTGTCACGCACGCACGTGCGCATCACTGGTGACGTACGTGATAATAAAAACTTAATTGAAACTGCGTTTTGCAAGAGCAACGTACATATTCAGTGCTTTTCTCGGCAATGGAATCCCATAGTTGACTAACTCCAGCCTTTTAACACTGAAATAAGCCAACATCGCAATCACCGATACTTCTCGTATAGAATTTAGCAATTCAGTTAACCGAAGAAGTGAATTCAAATTTGCAGCTTGCGTAGTAGTGTAAATAATCAACTGCATGGATGATCTGGAAAACGGGCACGCATGATATAATATATATGCAGTTCAAAAATACGATTTACCGAGCATGACACACTCATAGCCACATACATTTACTTGCAAATTAATTGAATACGCAGTACTAACCTTCACTGGTAAGGACAACACTTTTGAAAGCTACTTTAAGTACTTGTCAACTTGGTGATTTGAATCTCACCCGCATGAATTCTCGCTCCCGGTATCTCCAGGGCAGAGTTTGTTCTAATACAAGTAATAGTGCTATAAACTCTCTGGAGTGGAGAGTGAGCGGGGAGCTATATATGGTGGAACGCGCGTCTTTAGTGCAGAGCGTTATCAAGCCGGGCAAAACGATAGATTAAATTATTTCTGTACTGCTGCTAAAATTGACAACACTAAAACGATTTGTTTACACGTGAATTACCCTAAACTTATTTATTATTCCACCATGAAGTTGTTTATTGAATTATATATACTTTTTCCTGTTCTCGATCTCAGACGAGTGTCCAGTTTTCTAGTGAATAAGACGTGAAGTGGATACCAATTAAAATTAAACAGATTAAACACAGAACAGTCACAACTGCAGAGGCGTACGTATATATATATATACGTCTTGTCATGACTGTAGGGTCGATCTCTCGCAGACTCCCGCTCATCACACAATAATTAATATATTATAACCCCCACCAAAATCATTCGTGTAGCTTAGCCTTATGTATGCAATAATGCATATCCGTTGCTTTACTCTTTAACCCTGTAGCTATATCCATAGTCTGTCCGCGTTGTGAACAGCTGAAGGAATGAAAAAACGCCGAAAACGCTCTGTTCGGCACGGAGGCATGATAAATCTTCCAGTCCGTGTGATGCGGAGCTCCTAATTGCGATCTATCATAATAAAAACTCACCTGCTGTTCCGTGTAATGAGCAGGGACTGGATCCGGATTCATTTCTATAGGTCCATTGCTACCAACGAAATGCTTTGAACAAATGAACTGTCTCCATCGTGCCTAGGAGCTGCTTGGCTTTACTTTGAAGTGTAGTCGCCCGCACAAATGCACCCATCGATTGAATTTCTCCGATTCAACAAGTGGGTCGGGCACCGTTATAAAAAATACTCCTTTCATGTGGTCTTTGTGCTTGTATTTTGAATCGCTGTTGCATTTTCCCCAGGAGCAGTGTCGAACCATCTTGCAGCACAGCAATGGCAACGCACGCTAAGGGATGTCCCCGGATGTTGGTAGACGTCACTCGCTTATCTATTTTTAGATCGCGCCGTTCGCGGCTTTTCCTGCAGACGCTACGCCATGGCGACGTTCACGGGCTACCGCATGTTGCTGCCGACGGTCCGCCTCTAGCGAGTAGGACGCCATACGGGAGACAGCTCGCCTCCAGGACTGTCCAACGCCACTGCTAGCAACTCAGGTGGTGTGATGCCACACTTTTCAGGTTTTCCTTCAGGTTGTCCTTACAGCGCATCATGGACGACATATGTTCCGCCTTCCTTGTATCAGTTCGCAAAAAAAAAACCAGCTGTTGTGGGATGTCGATCATTGTCCATTATGATGACATGGTCCATTGTCTCACTGGCTAATGCTGAGGCACTGCATTTATTATCAACACCTTTAGCTCGTAATTCCAAGAAATGCAATGCACAGTGTCTAGGGGCTATTGCACACGCCAGGTGATGCATACCTCTATTTCTCCATATGAAAACAACACAAAATGAAAGCATCGAGGAGTGGGGAAGGAATTATTACTGACTTTTATTTAACGAAATAGGCACTTTCTAGGCTTATGATAACTGACGAAAGACAGCAGGAAAAACAATGTTGCTTGCACTCATTAATCCACGATGTCACAACTCCAAACAAGATGCAGATCAAGTTGAATTGTAATTCATCAAGTCATTCAAAAGTGTAAGAACAAAATGATCCTAAAGCTCATACCGGTTTGATGTGTAGTCCAAAGTCCAAGAATCCAGTGAGGAAAACACACAATGCACAGACACACAGAACCAGCATACTCACAGCTCTTAACCCAATGGAGGCAATCTTCACACTCCCTGGGGACAAGACAAAACAATCTCTGAAGGGAGAGGAGTAAGTTCAGTCTCCAGATGAGGGTGAAGATGATGAAGCGTGGTTGAAGGTTGACGGTGATGGTAGAGTCCAGGCAATGAACACTAAGTAGACATCCAGTAACGTTCATGGGAGAATGGCGTTCAAGTGAAGGGGTCTTCTCCCAACTTCACTAGCTTGGGGATGGCAGGCAAGCATTTGAACGAGGCAAAACATCATATGGGCTCTCTTACACAGCCAAGGCCAGGGGAAAAAGAGTGGTGCCTATGTGCTGTTGGCCGATTCCAACCTCTGCAACAACTGCTTTGCGCGAATGGCAAGTGAGCATCCCAGTGCAACCCAATTTATAGAACTCAGCATCGCAAAGCATTGCTAAGTGCTAATTGAGACCAATCAAAACAGG
Organism: Theodoxus fluviatilis; assembly: GCA_034096865.1. Taxonomy (NCBI): domain Eukaryota; kingdom Metazoa; phylum Mollusca; class Gastropoda; order Cycloneritida; family Neritidae; genus Theodoxus; species Theodoxus fluviatilis. Next base: position 160,609 of record JAWQFJ010000039.1, read on the forward strand.
TTACATACATTCACGGCAGCACAACATGGCGGTCTTCCCGTCCCGGTTATCGTCAAAAAGTATATATCACTAAAACAATAATGTCTCGCCAACCATCAAATCAACTACCTGCCTAATTACCTAAAGGTGTAGAATCATGACTGGCTGCATCTGACTAATTTAAGTCTAAAGGCGCCTATGCACGTACCGGTTTTCAAGCCGATTTTGCTCCCGATCCGGTCTGACCGTGAGTGTAAAAATCAGGTTGACAGCCACACGCAACGATTACACCGAGACCGTGAACTCAAGCGATTTTCATTTATGTGAAGCGAAGTCAGAATTTAGAGTTACGTCCCTTTGATGAGCTATGGCAACGACGCTTCCACGTGTAGTCTATGCGTGTGACCTGCCTGTCGGATTTTAGAAGCTTTCACGACCTATTCATGCATTCAACATACAGCTTTGATACATTAATGCTGTTCATTGCTTACATTTTCTTTGGATGGGGTTTCTAGTATCCCGAAATACAGCGTTTTCTGTGCGAACACGCAACGAAGCGGTGGAGCAGATTCTTCACCGCGTAGATCTACGTCGACCTGCATTCAATTTGTAAAATTTAGAAGCTTTCACGACCTATTGATGCATTCAACATACAGCTTTAATAAATGAATGCTGTTCATGGCTTACATTTTCTTTGGATGGGGTTTCTAGTATTCCCAAATACAGCGTTTTCTGTGCGAAGCGGAGATAGGTCCGCCATTTAAATTGGCAACTAGTCGCGAGATTCTCGTCATTCTCGCGTCGCCTGGCATAGGAATCGGTCGAAACCGGGTCGGGGAATAGAGCCTGCCCTACCGACAAGAACCGGGCCGGATTGTATGCAAATGAGTCAACCGTTCCGATTCTTGACCGTATCGGCTGCAAAACCGGGGGACAACCAGTACGTGTGTAGGAGCCTTAACTGAGCAACCCCTCTTCGGACATAATTTCTGCCTAACTCTCTTCACGCCGCGTATTCCGCCTTCAACAACGTAAGAGGGGTCATCTCAAACTCCAACGCAAATGAAGGTTTACAATGAATTCAACACTGAACCGTCACACTCCTCCATTGAAGCTGGGGCCTCAGCAGCATCCATTCAATTGAGGGTGACTTTGCTCCAACTCGAACTTCGGGGTTTGTGACTTGGACCTACCATGTGTGTGTGTGTGTGTGTGTGTGTGTGTGTGTGTGTGTGTGTGTGTGTGTGTGTGTGTGTGTGTGTGTGTGTGTGTGTGTGTGTGTGTGTGTGTGAAAGAGAGAGAGAGAGAGAGAGAGAGAGAGAGAGGGAGAGAGAGTGAGAGAGAGAGAGAGAGAGAGAGAGAGAGAGAGAGAGAGAGAGAACGAAAGAACGAACGGACAATTTATCGATAAGGCCACCTGCCCATTTCAACTTTGCAATGTGCACAACTTGCAATTATTTAACATCACGAGAGAGAATTATCTCAACAGTGTAGAAGCTGTCCTACTTTGCAGATTCCAGCGACTGTTGTCTTTGCTGGAATGCTCTATATAGATAGATATGTATTTAAAGTTCGAATTGCATTCGTTTGTCCGCTGGGCATGTCTGATCTGACTGGGTCGTTACTGTCAGACTCTAGACTTGTAAATAAACAGCGTACGCACGCACGCACGCACGCACATACACACACACAGACACACACACACACAGACAGACAGACAGACACACAGACACACAGAGAGACAGACAGACAGACAGACAGACAGACAGACCGACGGACAGACAGACAGACACACAGACAGACAGACAGACAGACAGACAGACAGACAGACAGACAGACAGACAGACAGACAGACAGACAGACAGACAGACAGACAGACAGACAGACAGACAGACAGACAGACAGACAGACAGACACACAGACAGACACACAGACAGACAGACACACAGACAGACACACAGACAGACACACAGACAGACAGACAGATAGACAGATAGACAGAGAGACACACAGACAGAGAGACGCACAGACACACAGACACACAGACACACAGACACACAGACACAGACAAGCAGACAGACAGACAGACAGACACACAGACAGACAGGCAGACAGACACACATACAGATACACACACACACACACACACAGAGACATACAGACAGACACACAGACAGGCAGACACACAGACAGGCAGACACACAGACAGACAGACAGACAAACAGACAGAGACAGAGAAAGAGAGAGAGACAGAGACATATAGAGAGAGAGACAGAGGCAGAGAGAGAGAGACAGAGACATATAGAGAGAGAGACAGAGGCAGAGAGAGAGAGACAGAGGCCGAGAGAGAGAGAGAGACAGAGAGAGAGAGAGAGAGAGAGAGAGAGAGAGAGAGAGAGAGAGAGAGAGAGAGAGAGAGAGAGAGAGAGAGAGAGAGACAGAAACAGAAAGTTGTAGTTCCAATTTTCACCTCTATTCTCTGATATATTTTGAAAAGCGAATTACATGACAGCTACCTACCGTCATCGTGAGCATCCCTCCTTACCTCAGTTTTCTCCTTCTCACCCATCGTCACTTTAAACCAAAACCAGTGCAAATCATACGTCAGTGCATTTCTTTCAACCATGGAAAACGTTTACATAATTTACACAATCGAAGCAGCAGCAACATCTTTCCTTATACAATTGCACAATTGTTTGTAAGAATGTCTTTTTTCGTAAGAAGACAAACACGTTGTAGGTATGAAGCAGTCAATGAATCATGCGTATATCAACAGTAGAAAGTGCGCGTTTTACTCCAATTTACAGGTAAATTTCACCAACACCACTACCCATCCACCCGAACAAAAATCGACTGTGATTGTAATATTCAGTCATTTTGACATGAGACGAGTACAGGAACTTTTTTTCACAAAACTAGTGTGAACACGTATGATATTTCGACAAAGCACTTGCACTCTAGACGTGTGGAATGCCACAAATAACAACAACAGCAACAACAAAATATTATGGATGAACACTGACGAAGCTATTGAAAAAGCAAGAGTTGAGGTATTATTTTACAAGGCAACTTATACCCTGTACGTGTGGTTTGAACCGCTTTACATTTGATCATCTCTAGGCCACTTGATAAATCCTGTTCATGACACGCTACAACGCCACATCGCTGAGCTGGACCCGCATGCACGAGTGGGAAGTAATGTCTTACTGTGTGAGTAGGTGTCAACTATTTAAGGAAAACCATTACTAAGGGATGTACGAGTTGTTGTTGTTGCGTACCTGGGCTAAACACTCCCAGGATCACCCAAGTGGTGAGATGATTGCGTGTGTGACTGTTTTTGAACACCCCGCCATATAGGCAGCCACACTCCGTCTTCAGGGGGTTTGATCTCTGTCTCCAGAGAATGCCAGTTGTTATGTTAGGAGCTTACCACGGCTGAAGATAATCCCCACATAACAGTACAACATAACAACATTTTGCTGTAGCCTTGGTTTTTGGCTGGAGTCAACAAATAACAACAGCCTTTGCCCAAGGCAAGGATGTAAGAGTCAAAAGTGGTGGTTCCTTCACAGGTAACGATGTAGTAAAACAGATGTAGTAAAACAACCCAAATTCTACTACAGCCAGGATCCATGAGTACAACCGTTTGCGTACATTGAGTTTGACCGCCGTTATTTCATCGGTTCGCACAAAAATTGCATGTTTTAAAAATACTTGAAAGCCATCCAAAGAAAGCGTAAGCAAGAAATAGCATTACTTTCTCAAAGCTGTATGTTGAATGCATCAACAGGTCGTATAAGTTCCTACATTTTAGAAATGGAAACGTAGGTTGGCACACCTAAACGCTGAAGCATCTATTGACATTATGTACAAATCTAATTTTATCTGATGCCTTGAAAACGATACATTTAAACTGCATTTTAGTGATGAAAAAAAGTTGATAAAACTGTTTTATTTAAGTAATAAGGAAATATGTGTGTCGACGTACTCCAGGACCTCACGAGTTTGGTGAGAAAAGTGCAAGCTGAGGCTGGAGCGAGAACTTTATGGCAATACGAAAGATGGCGGGGTTCATGCTCGTGTTTGATCGGCAACAGAAACAATTAGAGACCGAACGAATCCGCTTAATTCACAACAAATCTAGAGTTTATTGTCACGAAATATTGGAAATTGCATATGAGTTGCACGAAGGCTTGCATGCGTTTTCTGTCAAAAAAGCAAACGACAGCCAAACACGCCTGCACATGCGCACAAAGACGGGATTACTCTTAGCTAGTCACTACATATCTCTAAAGCCACAACTACAAGACAAATCATCGCCCATGCATAGCAAGTAACGTCTGACGTAACTTCCATAGCATTTGCTCATGAGGATTCTTCATACCTTCTCATGCATACGGGCCATGAACAGGCTGAGGGAGTTGTTATTCTAATAATCCACACATTAAAAAAGAATGGCTAATATTAAAGCGGAATTAAAAATCGACTATTGCATGAAAATGTTACTCACGTGGACATGCTTTTCGACTAAAATTGTGAATTTCCAATAGACACGTTGGAAGAATGGGCGCGAAGCTTTCGTTCACGGCTAGTGTCGTTGGTCGGAGCAATAACACCACAAGACATATCAATGCACCCTTTTAGTGCCGGAGTTCTGCTCGGCATTCAAATCAGAAAAAAGACAGCAAAATTAACCTCAGTTAACTGAAATGATTCCCTTTTCTTCGTTCATTGATATGTATAATTCATTCATTTTACTCGTAGGACTGCGATGATGGGTCCTAACCCTTTCAAAATGCATATGATACACATCGTCATACTGCATTTCAATGTCTATGTTCAAGACTTGTTTTGTGAATTGCGTGGGGAGAATTTAACGAATATACATGAGTAAATAAAACCATTATAGCACATGTATACATTCCTCCTGCAGACCCACTCTCTCTCTGTCTCTGTCTCTCTACGTCACTCTCTTTCTCTCTATCTCTCTTTCTCTCTCTCTCTCTCTCTCTCTCTATCTGTATGTGCGTATGTGTATGTGTGTGAGAGAACTCCGTTCATATTTAAAACTTAAACCGCTACTTAAGATATCTCCTTTTATTTGTTGATTTACACCATGTCTATTTTTGTTTTAACCATGAAATGCTTTACCAACAACGGTGAAACTAGAAAGAAACCCCGCCTTCTAATCCCCACCACCCTTCGTTCTATTCCCAGCTTACGCCACCTCTTCTCCTACAAACTGGAAATCTTGGGACAGCTTTGCCTTGCTCTTCCGTGACGCTACCTGCGCAGACGACAGCTGCGTTCAGGTGTGAGGTGAAGAACGGATTTAGACAGACGACTCACGCCCTGGGACCGCGCCCTGCACAACTCCCTATAAAAGTCCATGGAGCTGGAGACCTTCTCATCTGTCCCCTGCTCCAGTTCAGCTCCTGACCTCGCTCCAGTCCTAGCCCCAGCCTCAGCCTCAGACATGACGTGCATCTTCGCCCTCGTCCTCGTCCTGGGTGAGTGAAACGCTTGAGATTAATTAAGCTCTCTGCCTGTGATTTGCCAAAGCGTTGAGTCAACTGCTTCACGTTTTCGACGGAGTTATTTCGAAGATGTACGAACCATCTGAATGTGTTTCAGCTGATTTACCAATGTAATGGAATTTGTTCTCGCGATGGTCCAGATGAGACATAAGGCGATCGGAAAAAAGACAAATGAGGTAAAATATTGGGAAGAAACTACTCCGTTTCTTACTATTGTCTGTGTCTAAATGGACCTTAAAAATGTCTACATGTACACTTTTTCTATCATGATTTTGTCAAGTGTTTAATACCTCGTGGAGGAGGTGATATTCAGGAGCAAATGGTTGTCCTTGTGAGCACTCTCAACACTCAAAACCCTTCGGATGCTCTTCCATGAGCTAAGCATCTCTCTCTCTCTCTCTCTCTCTCTCTCTCTCTCTCACACACACACGCACACACACACACACACACACACACACACACACACACACACACACATACACACACTATTCCCCATGTAGGTTAAGGGGTTAGGAATTCACGCACTGCAAATTCCTAGGCTTTTCGTAAATTACTAGGGTAACCGTGACTTGACTTGCTCTTATTCTACACAATTCATCTTATGTGTGATTGTTGACCTGAATAGCCGTAAAACCCCCCCCCCCCCCCCTCCTCCTCCTCCTCCTCCTCCTCCTCCTCCTCCTCCTCTTCCTCCTCCTCCTCCTCCTCCTCCTCCTCCTCCTCCTCCTCCTCCTTATCCTCCTCCCTCCTCCCTCCTCCTTCCTCCCTCCTCCCTTTTCCCTCCTCCCTCCTCCCTCTTCCTTCCTCCCTCCTCCCTCCTCTTCCTCCTCCTCCTCCTCCTCCTCCTCCTCCTCCTCCTCCTCCTCCTCCTCCTCCTCCTCCTCCTCCTCCTCCTTTTCACTTTCTCATCTTCTTTACCTTATCTTCTTTTCCTTTTCCATCTTTTGTTTAGCCTTTTCTTTTTTGCCTTCTTTTCTTCTTCTTCAACCTGCAGTAATGATTACAAGCTATGTATGAGGCACATTATTAGAATATTGTTCATTTAAAAAGAACATCATTTTCATAACAAGGCAGCTTTAGACCTTGGTAAGTAACAAAATGTAGATCCTATAGGCCAACCTTTCTTAGCAACAAAAAAGAAAGCTCAGCGGCCATTGTTGTGTTGCTTGTTGGCAGTTGTGGTGGCCATGGCTGCTGTGACGTCAGCACACCACTGTCACAGTGACGTCAAGTACGTGCCTATGCCCATCCACTCCAGCAGCAGTGGTAGTGACGACACCCTGCTGACCACACTGCTGACCACTCTCCTGCAGAACAACAACAACGGCAAATAGGCTGGTAGGTGTGTAAGTGTGTGTGTGTGTTCGTGCGTGCAGTCACACGTGCTTGTAGTTGGGTGTGCACGTGCATGCATGCGTGAGTGCGTGTTTGTGTGTTTGCGTGCTCGTGCATGCGTGCGTGTGTGTGCGTGTGCGTGTGCGTGCGTGCTTGTGTGTATGTGTGCGTGCGTGTGTGTGTGCGCACATGTGTGTGCGCACATGTGTGTGCGTGCGTGTGTGTGCGTGCGTATGTGTGCGTGTGTGTGTGTGTGTGAATATGTGTGCATGCATGCGATCGATTGTGTGTGTGTGTGTGTGCGTGTGTGTGTGTGTGTGTGTGCGTTTGTGCGTGTGTGAATGTGTAAGTGGTTGTGTGTAAGTACGCGTAAGTACGCACACGTATGTATATGAGAGAGCGCCACTGTGAACGTGCGCGGGATTGTGAAAGTGCCTTATGTGCCGTTGTTAACCAGAGCAAGAGAAGTGAAATCAACTTTTTTTTGTTTTGTTTGCAACTCTGCATTTTACAGAGGTTCTTCTGAATAGATGACACCTCTCTCTCTCTCTCTCTCTCTCTCTCTCTCTCTCTCTCTCTCTCTCTCTCTCTCATTTGCGTATCATTCTTTCACGTGACTTTTCTTTCCCTTGAACAGATCGACAGCAATTGAAAAATGGTCGTCTTCGATGATGTCGAAATTCGATCTGAGTTGCAATGACCTTCTTTGTTCCTCTCCGTTTATGTTTTAATGACTCGTGGTTAATGAATGAATAACGCTGGTTTCTGCTTGACTCGTGGTTAATGAATGAATAACGCTGGTTTCTGCTTGACTCGTGGTTAATGAATGAATAACGCTGGTTTCTGCTTGACTCGTTCTATTTCGTTTCAGCAGCATCTGCCACGCAGATGCGTCACTCACGGGACCAAAGATTTTGTTGTTGAGACCTCTCAACCATGTGGTCCTGCCCGTCCATACCACGTGACCAAGCCAGGACTCAGGACTCGTGAAGTCACGTACAAGATGACATGCTGTGATCACCTCTGCCGCGTGCGAACATGTGGGTCAAGGGTTAATTAAATAAACGGTTTAAAGCTTAAAAGTTGTGTGTCCTCTTGTTACTGCCTTCGGCGAAATTTGTGGAGCCAAGAAATCCCACGCGTAAGTTTACACGCACTTTGGTGACATATTAGTTTAGCGCCTTCCGTTGTAAAAGTGTCGCTTAATCTGGCTCCTGCTACGATTAACTACTCTTCGCAGGTCCGTTCACACAGCATTCTGTATCACACTCTCTCTCTCTCTCTCTCTCTCTCTCTCTCTCTCTCTCTCTCTCTCTCCCTATCCTCTCTCTTTCTATCTCTGTATTCTCTCTATCCCTATCCTCTTTCTTTCTCTCTGTCTCTATCTCTGTGTTTCTCTATCTCTATCTTCTCTCTATCTCTCCTCTCTATCCCAATCTTCTCTCTCTCTTTCTCTTTTTCTGTCTCTCTCTGTGTCTCTCTCTCTTTCTTTTTCACTCTGTCTCTGTCTCTGTATTCTCTCTACCTCCCTATCTTCTCTCTTTCTCTTTGTATCTGTCTTCTCTCTACCCCTATCTTCTCTCTCTTTTCTTTTACTCTGTTTCTCTGTCTGTCTTCTCTCTACCCCTATCTTCTCTCTCTTTCTCTTTCACTATGTCTCTCAATATCTGTGTCTCTATCTCTATCTTCTCTCTATTCCAATCTTCTCTCTCTCTCCCTCTCTCTCTTTCTCTCTCTGTCTCTCTTTCTCTCTCTTTATTTTTTCTCTGTTTCTCTCTCTTTCACTCTGTCTCTCTATATCTGTGTCTCTATCTCTATCTTCTCTCTATCTCAATCTTCTCTCTCTCCCTCTCTCTTTCTCTCTCTGTCTCTCTTTCTCTCTCTTTTTCTCTCTCTGTCTCTCTCTCTTTCACTGTCTCTCTACATCTGTGTCTCTCTATCTCTATATTTCCCAATCTCCTCTCTCCCTCCCTCTCTCTTTATTTCTCTCTATCTCTCTGTCTCTCTGTCTCTCTCTCTCTCTCTCTCTCTCTCTCTCTCTCTCTCTCCCCCCACCCCTTTCTCAGGTTTCCAGATTACATTTACCGATGTTCTTGAATACTAAGGCAGGTGAAGAGAGAAGGACATATAACATGTATTTGGTACAGAAACAAATACAAACAGACCATTTGGGATTTTAACAAAAGAATACTACAGAGTGGATGCGAGTGACACGCTAGCTACAATTATTAGAGACGGTACACAATTCTGGAGACATGTAAAATATCTGAGCACAAAATATCGAGTTCCTTGTAATACTTTATTTTGCAAGCATTGTATCCTTTCTTGCCTGTATCTGCTGACCACGATTGCCACGTGCAGTCTGAAAGTATCAATAACAACAGGGATTTATATTCAGCAATTACACGGGCTGAAATATGGGGCATCTGCAGGAACATGCGATATAATAGCTAAAATATTAAAATCAGCTGAACATTTTGTTATCGTATCTATGCTATGTTTGGCTATGATGTGTTTCCTGATGTTTGGTCAGAGGCCATTACTGTACCCATCCATAAACGTGGACCGAGTGACAATCCTGATAATTACAGGGGCATTGCTTATCTAGCACCTTCAGTAGTGTAATTATCCACGTTGTTTGCTGTAGGCTACAGAGCTGGGCTGATCAGTACGATCTTATTTGAGAAGAACAGGCGGGCTTCAAAAAAGATATGGAACAGTTTACAACATCTTTGTTCTGTTTGGTACCATTGGCATATAAATTGATTATGTATGCACACAAAAACTCTATACTGTGTATGTAGATTTAAGAAAAGCTTTTTGATATTGTGAACAGGGGCATTCTGCGGAAAATTCGGCAAGAATATGAAATATCAGGGAAAATCTTAGATCTGTTGATAGCCATTTACAGATTAGTAAGATACTGCGTAAGAGGCAAGGAAGATCAAAGGGACTTCTTTGAGGGCTCCTAGGGGCTAAAACAAGACTGTGAACCCAGTCCAATCTTATTTTCTTACCTAATTAACTCCATGATTTAAAAGAGATCTCTAAATATTAACAGTTAGCATGGTACACAGCTTTTGCCTAATATACCTGCCTTGAGTTCTCTCCTCTTTGCAGACGATATCGCTCTGCTTTCTGACACAGCAGTTGGACTTCAAAATCATTTTAACTGTCTTAAAAGCGCAGCTGATAAAACTGGTCTTAAAGTAAATAAAGATGAAACAAAAGTAGTTGTATTCCGACTGGATGAACATTTGGCAAGACATGAAAGATGGTATCTAGGTGATGTACAACTGGAAGTGGTGAGCGAATACAAGTATCTCGGCAATATACTATCTGTGAAGTAGTGTTCAAAAGAGAGGCAACATGATTTGGCCTGTAGAGCGAAAGTTGGTCTTTAACTTCTTACAAGGTCATTGATAAAAAGTTCACAAGTAACACCGGATGTATATTTTAAACTGGTTAATGCACAGATCTAGCCGATTCTTTTGTATGGGAGTGACATCTGGGGGATAGATGATTGTCGCACTGTAGAATGTGTACATCTACACGCTCTGAAAAGCTTCTTAAATGTTTCTTCACAAAACCCTGATGGTATGGTTTATGGGGACACTGAACGTTTCCCTCTGTCAGTGCCAAGTTACGCAGTGTCAAGTACTGGCTTGAAAATGGACGAAAGTCGGTTACCCATATGGAGTATATCAGATAAAGGTGTGTACACCGAATGATGAAGATTTTTGGGCAACAAACCTAAATAAGATACTTGTAGAATGCGACTGTGAAAGAATATGGGCAAATCAACGGGTTGCCAATGAGATAGCGTTTCAGAGAAGCATTAGAGGATATCGATCGGGAAATGCGAGTTCTGAACAGTAGTATGTATTCCTTTGATAGATTCTTCACATCATTCCTATGATCTAGACAAGAAAGTACTTAAAATTGCATTAATATGTTTCAGGATGGGAATTTCGGGATTTGTACATTAATAGGTGCAGATACATGAAAGGTGATAACATTAATTTGTGTCCGCTTTGTAGAGAACAAAAAGAAACAGAGACTCTGTAATATTAACTGCTTCGGCATTCTCAACCGCAGGTACACACTTTTGCAAAGTTGCATGATCTTCTCTTGGTCAGCGGGCGAAACATTTCAATAGGTAAGTGGACTTTGGAACCCGAATGACTTAACGCCACAGTTAAGTTAGTTTTGAAACCTAAAGTCCGGCACTGTGACTTCTGTCCTCCTGTGGGCTAGGAGTAAGAATAGATCCACCGCCTCTCCCTTGCCCGATTCGTGAAAGGCAAATAAGTAGGAAAATGAATTCCTTATTGACTTGCTCTACCCAACTCTATATACGAGGGTGAGTCCAACAAAAACCTCGAAAATGCAATAAACTCGCATCAACGCTCGGTTGTTCTTTAAGTTGGCAACAGTGTTAATTTTTGTTTGGAGAGTGAACGACAGGTGGCTGCACGATGTAGAAACAGCAGTAGTGTTAAAATGGTTGCCCTATTTGCAGCATGTACCAAAGAGTAACAGCGTTGTGTCGTTCTGTTTTGAGTAGTGAGGGGTAAATTCTCATTAAATTTCACTGACACATGAAAGTTCAGTACGGTAAAGCATGTCTATCACTACGACAACGTCATCTGTTAAAAGTGTTCCCAGGAGGCCATCACCCTCCGCTTCAAAGCGCTGCAAAAGTTCTTGACAGACATCAACACGTCGTTCGTTCATTTCTGCAGTCAGCTGGCGTGGCATCCACCTTGCAGACTCTTTGTGGAACTGCAGAACATCATGGACGATATGATGTTCTTATCCAACACTCATACCCAGAAGTGTGGCTATTTCATCCACTTTTTCGCGACGATTTTCCTTCACAATGGTTACAACTGCTGCGGTGTGTTCTGGTGTCACTGCTCGGTGAACCTGACCTGGTCGGGGCGAGTATCTTGCTGAACTCGCGCTGTTTTGGAACTTCCTAATCCACTCGTACGTGTGCTTGTAGTGACAGACATACATCAAAAAACTGAGCTCTTATTCACCAGTGAGTTTTGATGAGTTTCACCACTTCACGATTCAAAAAGCATAGGACTGAATCATGTTCCTCTTTGGTGCAAGTTATAAGTGGGGCAGCCATCTTAACACTATCACGTGTTCCTATTCCGTGGCAACTCGACAGAAAACTGTTTTTGGAATGTGCGAGCAACATGTTTTAGATGGCAAGTGGAAACTTGCCAAAAATCTTGCTACGTGTGAGGACGCCCAAAAACGTTTTTGCAACTTTCGAACGCAATGTTTGCTATGGCAAGAGCAATTTTGCCAGAAATTGTGTTACGCCTTTACCCACCGAGATCCTGTCTGCAAGGTCAAAGCTGTCATGCGAATGAATTGCCTTGTGTCTATGAACACAGGCCTCGAGGTCTCATACTTAGTTTTTAAGTAAAATTGTCATTGAGCAGGAAACATCGCAAGCAATATCCTTTCATGTAAAAGTGACATTGCTGCTTCGAGACAAGTATGTCGATATCACTTACTAATGATGTGATCAACGTTTTTTTCCTGAGCAAGCTGGATTATTTCCTCTGAAGACAGCCGTAGTAAGCAGGCAGGTACATCTTAGCCTCGCCACTTCCGGCTCGCCTCTTTTGGCGTCGTTGATGAATACGCATGTGACAGGGAATGCGTGTAAATGTGGCAAAACGGCGAGCGAGTGATAACGTCTTTTCCGCAGTGTTCCGACAGTCTCCTTTGCAATGTCCATGCAGATACAGGAATTCTCCAAGCTTGCGCAGGGAAAGTCAAAATCAAAAGAAGGTAGTCGTTTAAAAAACCTGTATTCGTGGACTTGTCAATTCACAGCGATACGATCAGTTCACAGCAACACCACAATTGCACGTCACTTCATGAGGCTCGATCTCGTGAGAACACGATCACTGTTTCCGTGCTCTCTTGTCTGTCTTCGCTCTCAAGTCTTCGTCTTTCGCTCTCACATACATGCCGCGCTTACAGGCCTTTAGAGGTTCTCTAGAAAGTTCTACAATCAGCGAGAATACACAGGACTCACATGAGATAACGTCACATGGCACATCAAAAGCGATTCATATTGACTATGTGACGTAATTAAGCGACGGCCTTGTCGAAGGGACTCGCGTCAAAGCTGTAACCTGTCGCGATTTTCCAGCATTTCCGAGCAATTCAATACAGCAGCAAATGTGTGGTAACGGTAACATATTACATTTGGAATGTTAATGTGTGCTATAGCGCATGCGCATATGTGTGCATGTGTGTGTGTGTGTGTGTGTGTGCGCGCGCGCGCGTGTGTGAGTGTGTGTGTGTGTGTGTGTGTGTGTGTGTGTGTGTGTGTGTGTGTGTGCGTGTGTGTGCATATGTATGTGTGTGTGTGAGTGAGAGGGGGAGGGGAAAAGTGAGTGAGTGAGTGAGTGAGTGAGTGAGTGAGTGAGTGAGTGAGTGAGTGAGTGAGTGAGTGAGTGAGTGAGTGAGTGAGTGAGTGAGTGAGTGAGTGAGTGAGTGAGTGAGTGAGTGAGTGAGTGAGTGAGTGAGTGAGTGAGTGAGGGAGGGAGGGAGGGAGGGAGGGAGGGAGGGAGGGAGGGAGGGAGGGAGGGAGGGAGGGAGGGAGGGAGGGAGGGAGGGAGGGAGGGAGGGAGGGAGGGAGGGAGGGAGGGAGGGAGGGAGGGAGGGAGGGAGGGAGGGAGGGAGGGAGGGAGGGAGGGAGGGAGTGAGTGAGTGAGTGAGTGAGTGAGTGAGTGAGTGAGTGAGTGAGTGAGTGAGTGAGTGAGTGAGTGAGTGAGTGAGTGAGTGAGTGAGTGAGTGAGTGAGTGAGTGAGTGAGTGAGTGAGTGAGTGAGTGAGTGAGTGAGTGAGTGAGTGAGTGAGTGAGTGAGTGAGTGAGTGAGTGAGTGAGTGAGTGAGTGAGTGAGTGAGTGAGTGAGTGAGTGAGTGAGTGAGTGAGTGAGTGAGTGAGTGAGTGAGTGAGTGAGTGAGTGAGTGAGTGAGTGTGTGAGTGAGTGAGAGTGTGAGCGAGCGAGCGAGCGAGTGAGTGAGTGAGTGAGTGAGTGAGTGAGTGAGTGAGTGAGCGAGCGAGCGAGTGAGTGAGTGAGTGAGTGAGTGAGTGAGTGAGTGAGTGAGTGAGTGAGTGAGTGAGTGAGTGAGTGAGTGAGTGAGTGAGTGAGTGAGTGAGTGAGTGAGTGAGTGAGTGAGTGAGTGAGTGAGTGAGTGAGTGAGTGAGTGAGTGAGTGAGTGAGTGAGTGAGTGAGTGAGTGAGTGAGTGAGTGAGTGAGTGAGTGAGTGAGTATGTGAGTGAGTGAGTATGTGAGTGAGTGAGTATGAGTGGAGTGAGGTGGGGTGGGGTGGGGTGGAGTGAGGTGGATTGGAGTGAGGGAGGGAGGGAGGGTGGGAGAGAGGGAGAGAGTGAGTGAGTGAGTGAGTGAGTGAATGAGGAAGTGAGTGAGTGAGGGAGAGAGTGATTAAGAGAGAGTGAAAGAAAGAGAGTGAAAGAAAGAAAGAAAGAGGGAAGAAGGAAATGATTTACTGAAAGAATGAAGCACAAGTTCCATACATTTCATTACCGATACATAAAGAATAACACAAAAATTTAATCCCCAAAGATCACATTCGCACTCAGTGTGTACGTAAATGCATGCGTATGCGTTTGCAGGTGTGTGAACGTACGCGTAAGAACATGTGTGCTGTTACCTCTCCTTTTTCTTTTTCTCCCTTTACAGGAAGATGGTTCTTTCGTAAAGTTGTTCTCCCATCATGTCTGTGTTGAAAGCTTGGATACAAATGTTTACTTTTCCGCGTGTCTGTCCCGCTGTGATCCTTCAGACCTTTTTTCTGTTTTCTCACAGCTGCTGTTGTCAGTAGATTTATATTTACGTGTTGCATGGAGGTGTTCCGATTGCCGTTAGGGAACTAATTCACTGCAATAGCGTTCTCGTCCAGATGGAACATGCCTTAACTGAAGAGACTGAGATTTGCCTACAGACGTATGAAAGCAGACAAGGACGCAGTATATTTCTTGGTATCAAACGTTTTATTCAACCCGTGGCCCACATATTCGCACACGGCACCTGAGGAGGCCATGCAGCGCCATCTTGCACGTGACTTTATGTGTCCAGACTCGGTCACGTGGTTCGGGGGGGTCACGATCACCCTGGCGAGAGGTCACACCGTTGGTGTCATATTGGTGTGTCTCTGTGGAAAAGAAAAGGAGACGATGCCAAAAAATGATTGTTGCTGCTCTCTTTTGTGTTATTTACATCTCATGCTCTCAAACGCGTATGAATAAACAAACGAGTGCGCATGCGTATATGCAGGCTTGCAGGGATGCAAGCTACAAACACGCACAATAATTCAAGTTTTAAACTCAAACAAAAACAGTTAGGAGGAACATACATGCATATACACGTAGAGTAAAGAAATGAAACAAACGCATGTGCGGACAGATTTGCATACACACACACACACACACACACACACACACACACACACACACGTATGCGTGTCTGTATTCACATGTTTTATAGTTACACACTACAGCACACAAACATACACGCACACACATGCGCGCGCACACACATACACGCGTGCGCGCACACACGCGCGCAAATAGAGAAAGTTATATATATATATATATATATATATACACAGAGAGAGAGAGAGAGAGAGAGAGAGAGAGAGAGAGAGAGAACTAGAACACTCACACAAACGTTCACATAAAAATAAACACATACATACACATATATACACATAGCAAATATATACACATGTGACGTGCTCGTTCTTTACTTTAATTTAACTCATCCCAACTGAATAAATTAAATGGCTTGTTTCAATGTCTAGGGGTGAAATCTTGGAGAACCAATGCACGCACCTTCATTTCCTCACTCAAACTAATGATGTAAACTGTCTGATAATAAAGAAATGGCAAAAACAGTATCAATTCAAATGGGTTGTTTAATTATTCAGGATGCAATTACCCTAGGAAGGGGAATGGGCGGCAAGCGCCACAAAATGCATCAAATGCAAGCACAAGTAATCAGCAATTCAGTAGTCAAAACTCGCAAGGAGAAATAAAACAAACAGGGAAAATAAAATATGCCGCTGAGCCAGGGAAAATAAACCAATGTACTTATCTGACCTCTGGATGAAACCGTGGAGCAGTGGTTGCACGGGCTTAACCCCCACGCCTAGCGCGTGCTACACAGGGGTTGAGGGACGGGGGGGAAGGGTTTGAGTGCACCGACATTGCAGCCGGTGACTCGGGAAAATTCACCACAACGATGAAAAAGTGCGGAGACTCGGCATTCTTTCTGGTGTATTACTTCTGGTTCGTAGAGATGGAGGGGACTTGTTCTTCCTCCTTCTTCACTGTAGAGGAGTCGGTTTTTTTCTGCGAGACAGGCCGCCTCGCTTCAGACAAGCAGGCAAGCAGGCCGGCAGGCAGGCAGGCAGGCAGGCAATCCACCACTTCATCACCCCACTGGCAAGGGGGTTTTCTTCTAGTCGGTTCCGGGCGGGCTGCGGCTTCTCTCCGCTATCATTCTCCTTTCCACCTTCTTACATGGCCACTGCCAAGGGAAAAACACCTAACCTAAGCAGGGCGCCAGCATCTCCAAGGATTCTGCTTTGTTAAAAATAAATGTAATGACGCCCAGAACATCCTGCAACACTTGCTTAAATGCACTCTCTGACGTCACACTGTTCACTCTGTCCAATCCCCACAGCTCATCCCACTCCGCTCTGATTGATCAGTTCACTAGCTGAAAGTCATAGATTGGTTGACGTGAAAACGCCAGTGGAGTCCACCACTCACAACACCTCCAAGTCATTCTCCTTACACAGGGGTCATTTTCTCTGCTAATACCGGCTCAGGGCAAGGAAAAAACCACTAAAGCTACGGCTCAGCAGACACCTGGTAATAATAACAATAAACAGAAGATATGGAAAAACGTTGTCTCGCCACAACACACAAAGACACACATATACACACAAACACCCACAACACATATACACATGTAAACATACACATACAGACATGCACACATTTAAATTAAGCACATACACATAAAATACACACACACACTTACATTAAAACACACACACATACATACATTAAAATAAACACACGCGCGCACACGTACACACCTACCAGCCTATTAGCCGTTGTTGTTGTTCCTCAGGAGAGTGGTTAGCAGTGTGGTCAGCAGGGTGTCGTCACTGCCACTGCTGCTGGAGTGGATGGGCATAGGCACGTACTTGACGTCACTGTGACAGTTGTGTGCTGACGTCACGGCAGCCATGGCCACCACAACTGCCAACAAGCAAC
Organism: Theodoxus fluviatilis; assembly: GCA_034096865.1. Taxonomy (NCBI): domain Eukaryota; kingdom Metazoa; phylum Mollusca; class Gastropoda; order Cycloneritida; family Neritidae; genus Theodoxus; species Theodoxus fluviatilis. The sequence goes on from JAWQFJ010000039.1 coordinate 177,810, forward strand.
ACAACAATTGGTCAATACGTTGTCTCTTTTTTCTCTTCTTTTTTTTTTTTTGGGGGGGGGGGGAGGAGGGGGTGGTGGTGGTGGAGGAGTGGTCGTACAGAAATTATACATATACCAGGGCAGACTGATCATTGTCGCTATTGTACTGAATTTTCAACACTTTTGATCCTCATTGGCGTCTTACGATTTTCTTGTTCTAATCTGCACAAGCCATTTGTCCAATTCGAAACAAAATGCGATTCGAAAAACTTGCCCAGAAATTTTCAAACAAACATCTGCAATAATGTTTTCTCTACATTTGTGTGTATCATATCATATTACACATGAACAACGAAACAAAGAACACCAGAACATCCTTCAGCGAAAAAAACAACCCGATTCCATAATATGATGATGCCAATTCGTTGACACATTTAGGCCAGAATTTGTTCCAAAGCCTTCAGGTTTTGCGGTAGACGTTAATGTTGAAGCAAAATGATTTTTTTTTTTTTGGGGGGGGGGGGTGGTTAAATCATAACAGAGATTTCAGCACCGTGCTCAAAGTACACACAAGACACAGGAAAGCATGGTGCTGCAAAACAAAGCTGCGTCCCCTGAGGAAAGCGATTGGTATCAATCGCTATAGAACAGTCTGGGATGAGCGTTTGCAACGAACGTCGGCGTGGACAGGTTCAAGTAGGAGACGAGATTAGAGCTTTGAAAGCGCTCGCTGTGAATGCTCATCTCAAAAAGTTTTGAAACCTATCAAAGGAATCGCCATCCTCTGAGGAACACGCCTCATGCGTAGGACTCATGTCCTCGTTTCACTCACCCAGGACGAGGACGAGGGCGAAGATGCACTTCATGTCTGAGGCTGAGGCTGGGACTAGGACTGGAGCGACGACTGGAGCTGAACTGGAGCAGGGGACAGATGAGGAGGTCTCCAGCTCCAGGGACTTTTATAGGGACGTGTGCAGGGCGCGGTCCCAGGGCGTGAGTCGTCTGTCTAAATCCGTCTTCACATCACACCTGAACGCAGCTGGCGTCTGCACAGGTAGCGTCACGGAAGAGCAAGGCAAGGCTGTCCCAAAATTCCCATTTTCTCAGGAAAATCGTGACGTGAGCTGGAAATATTTAGAAGTGGGGCGTTTTGTAGGAAAAGAAAGAAAGATAAAGGAAGGAAGGAAGGGAAAAATAATAAAGAAAAAGAACGAAAGAAAGAAAGAAAGAAAGACAGAAAGACAGAAAGACAGAAAGGAAGAAAGAAAGAAAGAAAGAAAGAAAGAAAGAAAGAAAGAAAGAAAGAAAGAAAGAGACATAAAGAAAGAAAAAGAGAAAATGATACATATTTAACACGTTAAGTAATTAATGGACATGAGAAGGTTAATATGGATGAACTCGTGAATGTCTCTTGGAAAACGTGTCGTTATCGATTCAGTAAGTCATGAAGGTAAGATGAGTAAGACTTTCTTATTTCACCATCTGAATAAGAACACGTATGCTGGACACATCCCAAAATTACAGCACACGACGACGATGACGATGTTGGCGGCGACGACAAGCACAAGGTCGGCGGGCATTACTTTCAGCTAATCTCATATTCATAATCTGTCCTGGTCCTCTAAATTAGCAACTCGAGAGAATGTGCCTTGTTGTTACACTAATGCTTGATTTCTAATGATAGCAATGGCAGCGACGGTGGAGACAGTGAAGGTTGTTGTGGTAGAGGTGGTGTCAGAGGCGGTGGCATGCAGTGTTGAAGGTGGGAGTGGTCTTCATGGTAGTGATGGAGGTAGCGGTCTTGGTGGTGAATGGAATGGTGTTAACGGTGTGTTGTGGTGGTAGTGGTGTGGCGTGGTGGTTGTGGTGCTGGCGATTGTGCTCATGGTCGGAGTTATGATATTGGATATGGCGGTATTATGCAATAATGAATATGATAGTGTGGAATGTGGTCATGAGGGCGGTGATGTTTAGAGTGACAGTGGTGAGGGTGTGGAGTGAGATGGTGCCGTGGGTAAAAGGGTGATGCTGTAGTGGTGGTGATGGTGGTAGTGTTGTGGTAGTGTGGTCGCACTGGCGGCAGAGGCGGAGGTGGTTGTGATGGTATGGTAGTGGTTGATACAGTAGTGATGGTGACAGAGGTGGTGCAGTAGAGGTGGATATGGTGGTAATGGTGACAGTGGTGATGGTGGTAAGATGATTATGGTGGTGGTGGTGATGGTAACAGCGGTGGTGACGGTATGATGTTTATAGCGGTGGTGGTGATGATGACAGTAGTGGTGGTCTGGTGGTGACAGCAGTGTTGGTGACAGCTGTGGTTATGGTGATAATGGCGGTGGTTGTGGTAGTGGTATAGTAGTAATGACAGTTGTGGCAGTGGTATAGTGGTGGAGGTGGAGGTAGGGATAGAGTTTGTGGTAATGGTGGCAGTGGTGGTGTTGTGGTGGTGATAGCAGTGGTGGTGACAGCTGTGGTTATTGTGGTGATTGTGGCGGTTGTGGTAGTGGTATTGTAGTAATGACAGTTGTGGCAGTGGTATAGTGTTGGAGGTGGTGATAGCGTTGGTGGTGATGGTGGCAGTGGTGGTGTTGTGGTGGTGATAGCAGTGTGGTGACTGCTGTGGTTTTGAGTGGTGGAGGTGGTGGTTATGGAGAAAACAATGATGCAGAAACAATGAAATTGATGGTCAGGATGAGGATAGGCGGTTGTTGAGGTAACGCTATTTCATCTCTTCCAATATTTGAGAGGAGCAACATAGCATGGGGAAAATAAGGAAGGCAATCCGTAGGACACCCTGGGCTCCTCTCCTCTTCTCACCTCAGCTGGCCCCGGCTGTTGTGATGGACTCCTCCCTTTCTCTACGTCATTCGCACTTTACTTCTTTTTGTGGGGTCATAGTCGTCCTTTTTTCTTTCACTCTAGTTTCTTCCTTCTCTCACCACGGGCTCCATCACTGCGCATGTCCACCAGATGGTCCAAGTTCGAACTCGTAGTGGGAGGGAGCAGCTCGCATGGACTTAAAGAAAAGATAGGTGGATATACTGACGCGATTTACGCTTTTCCTGTTTGAAAAAAAGTGAAAACAAACAAACTGTATAAATGCCTGCAGATGAAGATGGTGTTGTTGAATTCACTCAGCGTTGTCCACTGCACAGTAGAGAAGAAGTCGATTTGTACAGTTCACCATGAAGTATCTTCTCGTTTTGGCAGTGATCTTTGGTGAGTAGAAACTTGCCCGCTTTCTGGCTTTCTGTGTCTTTGTTCTAGTATGTAGTTTTCCTCCCTCCCTCTCTCTCTCTCTCTCTCTCTCTCTCTCTCTCTCTCTCCAGCAATCTTCAAATACACTGTGTTGTAGAGAATTAGGGAGGTATTCCTTGTACATCAGCACTACGGTACGAGCTGTTAAATTTTGGCTGAGGCTGTGCAGAATATCAATTGACAGGCTGCCGATACAGGCGTACCGTGCATTGTTTAAGAATAATGTAAATGAATGGTTTAACTGGACTAATCAGTGGAATATGCTTAGCCAGATTGGGTTTTACATTCGTGTGGATGAATGGTGGAACGGAGAACGGTAAAGGTTTCATTCGAACACTTCGACAGAGACTGCGAGAATGTTACCAGCAAAACTAGAACTCAAAACTTTCTGGCAGCGATAGATCCTTAAAACGAACGCTGCAGTGGGAAAGCCATCTCAACTTCATAAACATAAAGAAATTTAGAGATGTCTATCTCTCTCTCTCTCTCTCTCTCACACACACACACACACACTCTCTCTCTCTCACTCTCTCTCTCTCTCTCTCTCTCTCTCTCTCTCTCTCTCTCTCTTTATACTTTCCCGAGGAGTGGCACCGGTCCATGATAGTACCAATATTCAAAACTGGGGATAGACAGGATCCCCAAAACTACAGGGGCATCTCGTTGCTAAACATCATGGGCAAACTTTTCACTTCAATTCTCACGAAGCGACTGCAAACGTGGGCAGAGGACAAAGGGAAAATATGTATTAAACAGGCTGGATTTCATGCTGAACACTCTACTATTGATCACATCTTCACTTTGTATGCAATGATACTGAAAAATGTATATGGAGGTAGGCGTGGGCGATTGTTTGTGGCATTTATTGATTATCAAAAGGCATTTGATTCGATCAACCGATCTTGTCTATGGTATGTTTTAGAAGAAGCAGGAGTGTCAACAAAGCTTATTAGAATGCTGCAAGCCATTTATTCCCGCGTGGAGGCATGCGTGAGGTGGGATTCCGTGCTTTCAGACTTCTTCGACTGCCCAGCCGGAGTAAGGCAAGGCGCCAAAGAGTCGCCAATAATTTTTCTCTCCTCATGTCTGTTGTTGCAGATTATGTCACAGAGAGAGGTAGACACGGTGTCCAGTTGTTACCTGATAGGCCTGAAATTTACTCCCTCATTTTTGCTGATGATGTAGCCTTAATTTCCACCACACCCGTGGGACTTCAGAACCAACTGGATAGTTTGGACAACATTTCCCGACGGCTCGGTTTGACCATCAATAGAGAGAAAACAAAGATTATGGTCTTTAGAAAAGGGGGCTTCTTGGCACAAAAAGAAAAATGGACTCTTGGTGGAACACAGCTAGAAGTGGTAAACAGATATAGGTATCTGGGTTACATTTTTTCAACCAAACTGTCCGATACTGTTACCCTAGAAAACCAAAATGTAAAAGCCAAACAAAGAATTGTCTCTCTTTTGCAGCTAATGCGTCGTGTCCGAAACTTGAATACCACTGTATTTTTTCGCTTGTTCGACACTCAAGTACTTCCCGTTTTAATCTATGGTGCAGAACTCTGGGGTATTGGTCGACACGAAGCAATTGGAAAAGCACACCTGTTTGCTTGCAAGCGCTTCATGAGCATTGATACCAGAACACCAAATTGTTTGATCTATGGCGAGATGGGGAGTTACCCCTTGTATATCAATACCACTATCAGAGCAATCAAATATTGGTTGAAACTGTGCAAATTGCCAACTGACAGATTGCCAAAACAGGCTTATCACATGTTGATCAATTCTAATCTAATCGGAAGAGTAAATTGGGCTGAAGCTGTGAAACAATGCTTATATCAGTTGGGATTTGGATATGTGTGGAACACTTGTAGAACAAGTAATGAAAAAGGTTTTCTGAACTGTTTGAAACAGAGACTAAAAGACTTTTCAACAGGAATGGCATGAAAAGTTAAGCAACAGTGATTGTTTCTTGACTTACAGGTCCTTTAGGAAGTCAATGGAAATGCAACAATACACGAATGAGTTGAAAATAAAAAGTTCAAGGATATTTTAATACGATTTAGGCTAGGAATAAATGATTTGAACATAAACATAAGATATGAAAGGGACAGAAGTTTGTATTGTCTATTTTGTGATGACAGCTTGGAGAATGAACGACACTTTCTTATGGATTGTCCATTTTATGAAGACATCAGGCGGAAGTATCTCAAGACATATCTACGAACGGCGAAGTATAGGAGCCCTGGCTACCTAATTGATGGCAGGAATGTAATGATGACTCGGAATGTGGCAATGTACATATATTATGCATTTAAAATACAAAGTGAGAAAATCGGTATATAAATAAGTTGGCATTATATTACGTCTGCACACTTGTGAAGGGGCCGCTGGCATATGCAAAGAAAGTCTAAAGTCTAAACTCTCTCTTTCTCATTTTCTCTCCCTCTCTTTCTCTCTCTCCCTTCTCTTTCTCTCTCTCCCTTCTCTCTCTCTCTCTCTCTCTCTCTCTCTCTCTCTCTCTCTCTTTTGAACTATTTTATTAGGCCAACCGCCCGTTACACGTGACAAGAAAAGCAAAGTATCACGTAGAATAAGAGTTTCACGTGAGCAAACGAGGTTATTTTGGAGAGCTTCTGGTCTCTGAGAGTTAAGGCGTTGTGGATATACATGATATACATGGCTACGTCTCTTGTTTGTGTGTGTGTGTGTGTGTGTGTGTGTGTGTGTGTGTGTGTGTGTGTGTGTGTGTGTGTGTGTGTGTGTGTGTGCATGGATCCTATATAGCATGTATGGCTGGCTCGCTCAGCCGCACGCGCTGTAAGAAGTTCGCCGATAGCCTCGTTTTCAATCTACCTCTGAATGCACTTCCTGTTACTCGGCTTACTAGCCGTGTAGCGTGGAAAATAGTAACCCGTGGAAAACAGTAACAGAAGTCATCGCAGAGTTATCTACTCGGGATTTTCTGAAAATTCAACTCTAAAAAGAGACGGCACCCGCCACTCCGCCTGACTGACTTTGCACGCCCGGTGAGTTATGCTAAGATCCGGCCGCGTAAATATATCTGCGTTTTGTGACAAACGTCTTTCTCGGCGGTACTGTACTCCATGCACCTTAACGGTGCGCGTGATTCGGGTGTAATTTTAAGCTAAACGACGTTTATTGGCGCTGCTGAAATGGTCGAAGTCGGAAACATTCGCAACGTCGTTTAGCTTAAGATTACACCCGAATCACGCGCACCGTTAAGGTGCATGGAGTACAGTACCGCCGAGCAAGACGTTTGTCACAAAACGCAGATATATTTACGCGGCCGGATCTTAGCATAACTCACCGGGCGTGCAAAGTCAGTCAACGGTCGCGCTTTATAAAACCAGACTACAAACAGACTACAGGGAGGTGACTCCCATATTATTTCCGGCAGGGGAGACGGCTTTACAGGGGGAAAAACTTTTTTGAACGCTACATCATGTGTTAAACTACACAAATGCACCAAAACCTCGTAAAGCAACTAATGCGTCGTTTGTCGGAATATATTCCATGCGAAGAACAGGTGCAGGAGCGGTAAATTGCATAAAGCACGTCCCTCGCAGATAACTCTGCGATGACTTCCGTTACTGTTTTCCATGGGTTACTATTTTCCACGCTACAAGCCGCTGTCGAGCGAATTCTCAGTAAAACAGATAATTGTTCAAACAGTGATGATTTATTCCATCAGTTGAAACTGTAAGTACATTTGCAGGCATCCCAGACACACTTTGCAGTTTAAAAAAAGGTATTCATTCCACTTTTGACGGAAAACAAAGCACTTTGGTCAGGCTGTTCGGACTGCTTGCCTGTTTCCCTGCCTCGCCAGCCCGACTCTGCTTGGAGGGAGCGAGAGAAGTACATAGTCTATGTGTAAGTGTGTGCGTCGTCTGTGTGTAATTGTTCGTGTAGATGTTGTGTGACGTTGGCGTGAGGGTGGAAGGCAGAGGAGGGTGGGACGAAAGTGAGCGATCGCAGTTTAAATGTATCGAGATCGCGCGCGCCTATGTGTGTGAGTGAAAGCGTGTGTGACGGAATGCAGTAGGGATGGCATGGCCGTGGCTGATGATTTCATTGCGTCTCATTGTGTTCCTCGTTCGCCGACCTTTCATTCCACTTTTGACGGAAAACAAAGCACTTTGGTCAGGCTATATATAATTCGTCTGCTACTACAGACGCCACTGTGGAGTGAATTCATGGTGTCGGTGAGGTCCGCGCGTCAGCTATAAATAGAAGTGCGCGAAGAATGTACGCTGTTCTGTCCTAGATGAGGTGAAGATTTGTTTTGATTTCAAAGACAAAAGACGTCTGACACACCCACATCCCACTGAAACAAATTATAATGAAAGAAACGTACCTCGTTTGATGCAAGCATCGTCAAAGGGTCGACTGCAGATGTTGGCCATGTCTGGGTTGAATGCTTCGTGCACTCGATTAATTTTATCTCCATTTGTCTTTCGCTTCACTGACACCTTTTCTTGGAATTCCAACAAAAGAAAGTCCCCTGCATGCCATTGGTGATACCTTACAACCAACAACACAACACTTGGTTCCATCTGAAGTACTGTTCGCCCTCCTTGATTTTGGTTTAGGAACCACGGCAGCGATTGTATCACTGTCATTAATGTCACTCATTTCGCAACACACTGTGGTTGACTAGGCGTTTCAGAAATGGATGATAACAAAACTAAACACAGGGTTACAAACTAGACACATTTTCCCACCGACTTATGCGGAGAAAAAATTTAGATAGCTAAAACTAAGACACAGAAATCGTGATTTTCGCCAGGTGTTTACACTAACAAAGGCATCGGCCATTGAAAGCGGAGCAACCGGAAGTGCAGTCAGTGGGAGATTGAAAACGAGGCTATCGGCGAACATATTTCTCTACACGCCACAGTCAGCCATCCATTCTATATAGGATCCATGGTGTGTGTGTGTGTGTGTGTGTGTGTGTGTGTGTGTGTGAGAGAGAGAGAGAGAGAGAGAGAGAGAGAGAGAGAGAGAGAGAGAGACAGACAGACAGACAGACAGACAGACAGACAGACAGACAGACAGACAGACAGACAGACAGACAGACAGACAGACAGACAGACAGACAGACAGACAGACAGACAGAGATAGAGACAAAGAGACAGAGACAGAGAGACACAGAGAGGCAGAAACAGAGACAGAGACAAAGAAAGAGACAGACACACACACAGAAATACAGAGAACGAACGAACGAACGAGCGGGTTTATTTGCTCAGGCCATCGGCCCATCACAACATTACAAATATAAAACTTTGGTTGACGCAATTCTCACAACCTCGTGTCTCCTTTGAATTGCATGGTGCAGGTACCTTTTTATTGATTTTATCATTGTTATATCTTATATAGACAGCGGGGTTTTAATATTGACAGTTTCGTGATGTTCAATCACATCAGATATGTACATCTGTCGCAGATCAGCATAAACTGGACATTCGAGCAGGAAGTGTTCTTCTGTTTCATCGGGGAGGGGCCGCTATTGCAGAGGGCCGCTATTGCGGGGGGGCCGCTATTGAGGGATTTCTTTTGGGTCAAACGTTCTTGAGGCCATTTTGATTCTTTTGTCCTAAAACGCCTAAAAAAAATAAAATGTTTGTTACTTTTTTTAACCACATTTTTGTCGGGTTTTATCAATTACGGGTGAAGCTTTATATTCTAACTCCATTACACGTTTGACTCTCAACGGGTGGTCTCTACGCCCTAACTCCAGGGCCCGACGCTGATGTTGGACACAAACGTGACAAAAAGTAACGCGTCCGGGTTTAGGTGAAACTCCCCGGACAGGCTAAGTCAGTCAGGCGGGGTGGCGGGTGCGGCCTAGGCTGAGCGCTATCGGTAAAACCCAATCAAGACATTTTTGGGAAAACTTATTGGAAAAAAACACACGAAAAAATCTGTTTTTTCAAAAACAAGTAACACAAATTTTATGGGTTTTTTTTGCGTTTTAGGACAAAAGAATCAAAATGGCTTTAAGAACTTTTGACCAAAAAAAATCCCGCAATAGCGGCCCCCCGCAATAGAAAAAAAACACGAAAAAATGTGTGTTTTTTTTAACCGTAACAAAACTTTATGGTTTTTTAGGCGTTTTAGGACAAAAGAATCAAAATGGCCTTAAGAACTGTTGATTTTAAAAAAATCCCGCAATAGCGGCCCCCCGCAATAGCGGCTGTCACGTGCTGGCTCACTCCGCTCCTTTACGCCATGTTATATCCTATTTGCTTGTTGCCCTTGATTTGAAAAGGATAACTCTTTGTGGTGTGTGTCAAATGACTCGCACGTGATTGGTTGTGCTCTCAGTGTTGTGCTCTGGCATTTTTGTTGTGCTCTTAAGTTTCAAATAGTACATTTTTGGAGGCTAGGTCAGTCTGTCGAGAGCTTTCTCTCGGTGCCCTGTTCTGGGCGCTGCTGTTCTTGGGGTTTCGTGGCAGTGTTGGGTCTTGCTTGGGCAGACCTGAGCGATGCATTCGCTGGTTTGTGTCGACGTTCCTGGGTGTGCATATTGTCACCTGTCTAGATTGTACCTGAGTCTGAAGCCCTCCTGACATGGTCTGTCTTCGATCTTATTCTTGCTCTTTTCTGGGTCTGGGAGGTAGCTCCCCACCTCTTCGTTTATCGCTGTGCTTTTGGGATCTCTGGCAATGTCGTTGTGTGCAAGAAGCAAGAAAGTAATACGTGCTATAGTTAGTTTGTTTATCTTTTAGCTGACCACTATTTTTTAAAGTTTTCATGACGTTGAAATCTCCGGTGAAATTTTGAAGCAGAATGACGTCACGGATGACGTCAGAGGGAAGGGAAAAAGAGGAGATCAAGGAGAAGCGGAAAAAAGGGGTAGGAAAAAGATGGAGAGGGAGATGGGAGAGAGAAAAAAATGAGTTGAAGAGAAGTGGTAGAGGGTTGGACTGATTTTAGACACCCTGGCCGAGTGCGAGGTTGACGAAAGCAGAGGAAGTTATAACTAGAAGTGATAGGGAAGAACGCCAATAATGAACGTTGCTGACCTGGAACTAACGGTGTGCGTCGAGGATTTCCGAACGTCTTTGTGGAAAGAAAAAGGAACAGAGAAAAGGTGAAAGACGAATCGACGGAAAAAGAAGAGAGAAAAAGAATACTACGGTTGGTCTCGCGTTCTGGATGTTTACATTTTCGGTGGTTCATCGTTTAGTCTGTTCTTGGTCTCTGTGACCGGTTGGTTGGGGGACAGGGATTTTTGCTGAGTTTCTGGGGTTGATTTGTCGTAGTTTCCTCATAATTCTTTTGATTAATTAAGTATACATTTTAGTTTTAAAGTAATTAGAAGTCTGTATGATCTGTATATATGCTCTTGTGTGTTCTGTGGCGGCTGCGTTGATCTCTCATTAGTCCGGGAATTGAACATAGGGCCTATGATTGCTTGCTTTTCTTTCTAAATTTTAACTGCTGGGATCCTCGCGGCCGCATCACGAACACTCCTCCGGCACAATAACCGGAGTGCCCGTGACAGCGGCCCTCCGCAATAGAGAGCCGACCCCGTTTCATCAGCTATTAAAAAGCTGAAGACTGGTAAATCGGGCGGAGCGGATGAGATACTGTCAGAGATGATCAAATGTTCGTCACATGTCATTTTACCAGTTCTGCATGCATTGCTAAATGTGATATTCTCCAATGGACTGTTCCCAACAATATGGACAAAGTCAGTTATTGTGTCTATATTCAAGAGGGGCGATCCACTCTCTCCAGATAATTACAGGGGTATATGCTTGACTAGTACTCTGAGCAAAATACTTACCTCCATTCTGGCTGAAAGACTACAAGATTGGGCTGATGCTGATGAGGTAATAGTTGAAGAACAGGCAGGATTTCGGATAGGCTACTCAACTATCGATAATGTTTTTGTTCTCCACTCCATTGTCCAAAGATATCTTGCCAGAAAACGAAAAGTGTATGTTGCTTTTATTGACATTAAAAAGGCTTTCGATTCTGTGGATAGGGAGGTGTTGTGGGAGGCATATACTCTTCGGTATGGTACTGTGTTCGTTGCAACGGTCGGTGCACTGAGCCGTTTGAAAGTGTCCGGGGACTTAAACAAGGCTGTAAATTGAGTCTGATACTTTTTTCTCTTTTAATCAATTACATTGCAAAAAAGGTAATCCAGAATGGTAAGCATGGGATTCAGCTTGTCCCGGATCCGGTTTCAATATATCTGATATTGTATGCTGACGATGTAGCGTTGATTTTCGACACTGTGGTTGGACTACAGAATCAGTTGGATACTTTGGGAAGGGAATCAGACAATGTTGGTCTTGAGGTGAATGTGAATAAGTCAAAGGTAATGATTTTCCGTAACGGAGGTTTCCTATCTGAACATGAGAAATGGCGTCTTAGTAAAGACAGATTGGAGGTGGTAAATGAGTACAAATACCTCGGGGCATTATTTACGACGAGACTGTCATTCCACTTACTGCAGCGCAATCTGGCACAAAGAGCAAGGGTTGGTATGTTTGAAGTTATAAAATGCTCTGCAAGTCTTGGTTATGCTACGGCCAATCTGTTTTTTAAGCTCTTTGATGCGCAAGTGCTACCCATTTTGCTATGTTCCACTGAGCTGTGGGGTCTGTATTATTGCTCTGCAATCGAAATGATTCATCTTCAAGCGTTGAAAAACTTCATGCATGTACCTGTAATAACCCCCAATTTGATCGTTTATAAACAGATGCCTCCGTAACATCCATAAGATCAGGTGGACAGAAAAAGTCAAGAACACCGACTTGTGGAAGCAGGCAAAACAGGATCCCATCGGACAGCAGATCGCAAGGCGAAAGTGGAGGTGGATCGGACACACCTTGCGAAAACCTCCACATGACATCACAAGGCAGGCCTTGCAGTGGAATCCTCAGGGCAAGAGACGAGTTGGTCGCCCCAAGACCACCTGGAGGCGATCCTGCGAGGAAGAGATGAAGAGCTGCAACCTGTCATGGGGAGAGCTGAGGAAGGTAGCCCAGAACCGAGTACGCTGGAGGACTGTTGCTGAGGCCCTATGCTCCACAACGAACTCAAGGAAATAAGTCAAGTGAGAATTCTGAGAATGGACTCGAGCCGATTACCACGAAAAGTGTACAATATGATGTTGTATTGCTCTGTAACAGAAAATTGGGCGTACAGTGTCAAACATTTGTTGGAGAAGCATAATTTCAATCATGCGTGAAAAGTACAAGTCGTATAGAATGAAACCTCTGAGATCACTAAAGGAAAGTCTCATAGCGGAGTATACTACTAATTGGCGAGAGGAGTTGAATCGCAGTGACAGGTATTCCTTTTACAGAAGGTTCAAACAAGAATTTTGTCGAGAGACCTATCTGCAAACCATTGACAAAAAGATATTTCGATATACATATATTCGTTTTCGCTGCGGATTATCATATTTATTTATTTGTCCAGAGATACAGAGAGAGATAGAGAGACAAAGAGAGAGATAGACACAAAGAGAGAGAGAAAAACAAAGAGATATATAGACACAAAGAGAGAGAGACAGAGAGAGAGAGAAAGAAAGAGAGAAAGAGGGAGAGAGAAAAGAGATAGAGAAAAGAGAGAGAATAAGAGAGAGAGAGAGAGAGAGAGAGAGAGAGACAAAGACAGAGAGACAGAGAGAGCGCGTTCTTGAAGTCCAGGGTCACTGGAAGATGAGCATCACTGATCAATGTGCATGTCCTCTAAACGGAACATTAATAATGATTTCTTTTCAACCTTAACCATAGGACCAAAGTCCTGACAGGGACACATGATTGCTCATTACTGTCTGTAGCTGTGTCTCCAAGGACACAGGAATCGATGCTGAGGATACCAGATGACCATTGTAACTGTCATTCAACTGACAGGGATGACAGTCTGCTGCCCTTCGGAGCGTGCCTCAGGTTGTCCATATGACAACATTTCCCGGTCGTCTGTTCTTTTGCATGGTTCGTCTGGCTGTGGAAAATATTTTTTGATAGTGTGGTGGCTCGTTAAGGATTTGGAGAAATCGGTTGCTGCTACGTTTCTCTAAAAGTGACTGGATACAAAAAACATACGACGTTGAACAAGTGGATGGCTAAATTGACGGAAATATGGATAAATGAATAGACCATTGAATCAATGAAAGAGTTAATAGACAGATAGATGAGATGATGAGTTTGATGTGTGAATGGGTGGGTGAATGGATGAATGAACGAGCGAATGACTGACTGAATGAGTGAATTATCAAATTAACGAATATTACTGAAAGTAATGGTGAATGAAAAACGACTAAATGAACAATCGTATCAATGAACACACTGACGAAAACTTAAATATAAGTAATTGATTAAGCAAATGATAATTGAATGAACGAACTTGACAAACGATGAATGAACGGACAAACGCACAAATACAAGCGTGAGTGAACGATTTCATCGACGACTGAACACATGTGTGAATTGTAAAGACCTCTTGCAACAGTTGTAGACTGTGTGGAGCAAAGAAGTATTAAAACCGACTGCACGACTACAACATACGGTCCCAGCCAATCGATGCCCCCCTCATCAGATGGAACCCCTGGCTGCTGGGCTTTCGGGGCCTGCTCCAGTAGCTCAGCCAGGGGCGGCTCCACGCAGCCAGTCTGGCCACCGTCAGGCATCGGATCAATTGTCGGTCGACCTGACCTGTCTCTGTTCTGCCAGATCCACAGGGATGCAGACTCGGCCACCCTCTGAAACTCCTTCGTGACGCTCCCCACCTCTTGAGACCCGGGGTCTGGACCTCGCAGGAGTCGGACGACAGACCCTGCTACAAACCCTCTGCAGCCAACCTCAACCGGCAGTGCCCGACATCCCCACCTCTTCGATGGCAATGGTCCTCTAATGTAGTCTTGACAATGTCTGCTGGTGTGCTCAGGCTATGTTGCTATCCCAAGGATGGAAGGATGGATGGAAGGATGGAAGGATGGAAGGATGGATGGATGGATGGATGGATGGATGGATGGATGGATGAATGGATGGATGGATGAATGGATGGATGGATGGATGGATGGATGTATGGATGGGTAAATGGATGGATGGATGTTTACGGCCTATCAGCCTTTGAAGGCTACATAGGGCCGTAAGCACGAAAATCACTAGAATAGCTCCAATTAAGCGCAATTCAAATCACGACATGTCCCTATTTATTTGCCTCTCACGAATCGTGTAGGGAGACTATCCCAGAAAACTGTCTACTCAGGCAGGAAAATGAACCTTTGTTCCGCCAACCAGATGATGATGTCCTAGCGCTGCTCATGATGGAGCGCAGAACACTTTGATGAGTGGTTTGAGCCATCCCTTTAAGTCCACCGTGATGTTCTACCGACCTTCTAATCTCAGGAGAGCTCTTGGATCTGTCTGGTGTTACATCCCAAAAGGGTTGCAACATTGTTGTCTATTTTGGAGATAGACTAACTCTCTTTCTCATTCATTCACATGTCTTGCTTTTTAAACGAAGACACGGAGTTGAATAGTATGTCAAATTTCTATTTAATTTGGATCACCAGAATTTTCATGCAAAACATGCAAAATCAAATCCAAAATTACTTCTTCATTGCTTAGAAAATTTTAAAATGACCAGCCAGTATCAATCTTTAATAAAGTCACAATAATTGTTCATCTTCATTCATGATGAAAAGGAGAGAGTTCAATGTTCACTATACACAGAGTTCTCAGCGTCAGAGGGAGTTCAGTTCTTGCCAAAGTTCATCTGACGACTAGAAAACACATGGGGACAGAGGGAGGACAGGTTTCATTGTCTACTCATCTCGGATGACGTCTGTAGACTCGGGTCAGGAGATCTTCGGGCCCAGGAGGGTGGGAAAACGGTGTTATCATTCTTCTGGCGAGGAAGTTTTCTCAGGAGTTGCCTCGCCTCTATTGAACCTCCGCCAGCCGTCAAGGCAATGACGGGAGTCGAGCATGTCTGGTTTCCTCCAGGGATTGGCACCGACTGACTATCGTCAGCAATGTACATAGCTCAAAATCTCCAAATCCGACTTTGTGTAGATTTTGGTGGATCAGATCACGCGTGTAGCACCAAAAGGTCCTTAATAGATACGCACCTTAGCAGGTAAGCCAACAAAAGCTGAGTAAAGAGAACAATTTTTACAAGTCTTCTTCTTCTTCTCGATCGCAGTGGCTATACTGTCAATCCGGTATGGGTAATGAATGTCGTCGTTTTCTCCATGTCGTCGCAGCTGCCATATAGTTTGGTCTGCAGGGGAGTTGGTAACGGCCACACTTCCCTCCTTTCTTCTTCAAGTAAGGGACAACTCTGGAGGATGTGTTCTGCTGTTTGGTCTTCCAGACCACATGCGCATGTTGGTGATGGTGCCAGCCTGTATTTTCGGTTCATGTGAGCATTGAGCGCTGTAAGCAGGGTCAAAATGTAGCGGCACCAGCATTAACGTAGCTGGGGCTATGGTGCAGGTTGGGAACTTTTCCCCTGCCTCCCAAGTGGTGGGCGGCAGGGGCACAGAGGGACATGGAGTCAGAGTGTTCGCGTTACATCCATTTATTCCGTATGCAAGAATGAGTCTGCACTCTATTCTGCTCTACTCTACTCTGCTCTAAGCACAAGCGGTCACCTCAATATATTTCATAAAAACCGGAAATCCGGGGAGGAGTCAAGAGAAAGGCGTGGCATGTGACGGAGAGGGTGGGGAGGCAGGGTGGGGCATCTTCTGTCCAAGAACTTAAGGGAAACCAGATGTCCAGAAGAAACAGAGTGGTGGCGAGGAAGACGTTCAAGTGCAGAGAGACGTCAGAAGGTGGAGGCTGGCATGGGACTGTATGGCTTCAGTGCAGTAGGAATTGGAGAGGGTGTTTACCATGAATGAAAGATAGTGCTGAGTGGACAACTGACCACATGGTGATAGACTGGAAAATAGGAGCGGCCCATGCACAGAAAGCAAAATCAACAAAACTTTGTCACCCTGTTACAATAGTTTTTTCATTGGTTAGTTGATGAAAGCAAAGAGCTATTTGATTGGGTGGGTTGGGGGATTTTCCACACGGAAACCTCTGCAAAAAGTTACGACGGCGGCAAATTAGCTTCAGATGCTCGGGTACAGCTGAGGGCACAAACGAATCTGCCAACAGGATCTAGGAAAGCTCACGAGATGCCTTTCCTCGATCTCATGCAATATATTTTTGGAGATTCCTCCTTAATTGAGGGGTTTGAAGGCGGCATTGACACGGACGATTTTGGATCTAACCTTCAGCAAGAAGATAGCCGAAGGTAAGCTACCTATTGTTACTTAGTCAGGGAACGACATACAGGAAAATGTCAGGGAGAAAAGGGGTCTTCACAGCGGGAACAGCGTCAGAACATGGCTAAAGCCCGAAAACACAACTTCTGTGTAATAGAGGCGAACGCACAGCGTCAGCGAGAGAGTTGATACGAGCCCAGCCAAGCTTCGCGCACTTCTATTTATAGCTGATGCGCGGACCTCAGCGACACCAGGAAAGATTATAAATGCATTGTTGTCCTCGAACCTGCCTTCAGTTTTCGCGTCTTTCAGACAGATTACCACATTATCGGAAATGGATCAATCTCGAGAAGGATTATGTTGCTTTTGACTGGTAACACAATTTTACGGCCAAAAAAAAACCTCGTGTAGATTATGAACAATTCGATGTAAAATGCGGTTGAGCGCTAATTAAACGCATTTTACACCATTCTGAAAACAGACAGTGATCATTCGATGGTATGTGATGAGGGCGGGATAATCGTTGTCGTGTTATCATGTTTATCACTTGGTTTCGCCTACGAGTTTATCACTTGGTTTTGTCTACGCATTATGTGCGCATGCGCGGAGAATTGTCGGGCGCCATGTCGAGACCTACGACACGCGGAATCACACTGTAAGAAGAAGTAGTAAATTCTCAAAGTTGAACTATTAACACGCCTCCAGTCTTTATTGATTGAAGAAGTGCTACGCTCGGAACACAACAATCGTATGCTGCGTAAAATCGCAGAGCGAGTAGTTCTGGCATTTCTTGCGAGAGAGCCCATTTGCGATTGTACGCAAACTTCAAGTCTTCCCTCAGCATATCCACGATCTGCAGCACGTCAGCTCGCTGAAAATCGAAACCGCTGGTGAAGATCTAGATCATCGAACTCCACAAAAGGGTCAAAACGATCTCGATACACCCGATTTTGTCTCTGATATCGCTGACGAAAAATCTGGTGAATGATCGCCGCCATGTTTACCTCCCAACTAAGGGACTTTAGAGCTGCTCCGACCACCTCTAAAATATTCTCGCTAACTTAGCTGTCAGTTAGTCAAACTGGCGCTCGAGTAACCCAGTTAAGCTATCCGGCGCTAATTTTAGCTGGTAGGTAGCGTTTTAGCTGACAGCTAGCCGATAACTGATTGTTGAGCAACCGGCCTCCTGTCTCCAAGTGTGACGGCGTTCCAGAAGAAAAGGAAAGTGTAGATACATGGATGTGTTGCGGAAGAATGTGAAGGGATAGAATCGTGTGAGATTGTTTGTGCTTGCGGTGGTGGTTTGTTCAAGTAGCTAAAGAATTGTGTAGGATTGCTTGTGTTTATGGATAGATTGTTCATGTAGTAACAAATGCGTATTGTTTAACGTGTTTGTGCGGTGGAAAACGGACGCGTTCACCTCTCTTTGTTCTGCCCTGAACAAAGGCAGGTGAGCACGTGAGCCGGGATGACTCAGCATCTCCTTTGTTTGTAAGGGAAGGGTGGTTACTGGTAGGGGCGACCTCTGGTCTTTGTTCGTGAGGAAGGGGGTGGGGGCTTTAAAGTGTAACTTTTTATTGCAATAAGAGTCTGTTCTCCTGATTGGTTCTTGGGGCGGAAACGGAAGAGGTCGCCGGGAAGATTAGCCTGTCACCCACGTGTCACTATATATACAATGTCCATGTCTAGAAGCAGTAGTGAGAGCGCAAATGTCAGAGGTGTAGGAGCGTAGAAGTATACTCGCCGTCACTGTATGCCATGTCCAGTCCGGAATAAACACTCTGAAAGGAACAATTGCCTGTGTCCAACTTCCTACTATTCCTGACGCAAGCGAGGACGGACCGCAAGCAGACCACCGAGCAGCGACACTGGAGTCGGGAGGCACTGGAGATTTCATTGGTCATTATTGTTATCGTAACAGATGCTTACTTAGATGGATGATTGATGGTTAGATGCTTGGATGAGTGGATTGATAATAGTAAGTTGAATGGTTCATCAGACAGCACAAGCTGTTAAGACTTATAAGGTTGCTTTTTTACCCATAAAATTCATTAAATATTCGTTAATTCATAAAAAGATAGTGTTTTATTTTCTTTTTAAAAGCATGTAAACAAGCTATATAGCCTAAACTCATTGCTGTTGATTTACTGGTTGCTAAATTAAAATAACTTAAATTTGATAGGAGGAAACAAGTCACAGTTTGCATTTGAGCTTCAAAAACGAGTATTGCAAGATGAATCAAGCACATTCCATTAAAACAGTTGTACCGGGAGTTTTCTCAGAAAGAGAGATAGAATGGATGATACTGAATTGAGAAAACGATCTCTTTCTTAGTAAGTGAAATTGGCTACGTCCTCTCTGCCGTGAGGAATAACCAGAGATACGGACTGACCTTAAATGAGATTAGCGACATTGAAATAGTGCAAGTGCTCGGAAATGGTTTCAAGAGAAACATTGAGAAAAACAAATAAAGGAACGTACAAGCTCGACATTACTCAGCATCACGGGCACTTTCCGTCTTCAAAGGTGTTTTGGTCGCGGTCACATTCACCTGTCATTGACTACAGCCGATAGATAGATTAAAAAATCGAAAAATGACGAGGGTCAGGAGCCATTCATCACAACACAACCACGTTCTAACCTCGTTGCCAAGAGCTCTTCGTGTCTAAGTCCGAGGAGTGGTCTCATCTTCGGAGCCTTTTACGCCTCCGTCCAAAATCGACAGACCACAATGCCGTCGCCGTATTTACAAGTCTCACAAGGTTGACACGCAATTTACCATCGTGTTTTTCTCCCCATCCTTGAGTGCAGTTCCGCTTCCCCATGGGTATACAGTTACAGGACGCCTCTGCCACGAGAAAAATAATCCCCTGGCTGGAAATGACTTTCAGATCCTGACGTCGCCCGTGTCGTTGGCGTGGAAGTGAAAGCCTTCTGCTGCACGGCTTGTTTGTTCTTGCCCGTGGCCTTTGGCGGAGAAAGAGGATGGGAAAAGAAGTTGATAAAGGGAGAACCTTCGTGTCCTTTGCTAGCAGGAGACGAGGCGGAGTAGATGGCGCTTGATGAATTGAGCTCTGGGTGACAGGAGGCAAAAAAGGATACGTGATCTGTTCGCGTGTGTGCGCGCCCATCCCTGTGAAATGATGTCAACTTGTACTTAGCATGTGTGTCTCTTA
>JAWQFJ010000039.1:205000-228137 GCA_034096865.1 Theodoxus fluviatilis
AACAAGCAAGTCTCGGCGCGCTCTATTGAGAATGAACGCAGTTTCGGCGAGAACCCCGAACGCCGGTTCGCCCCGACTGACAGTCGGGCTATTAGGTTAGGCCTTAATTTTACATTATGCCGAATGCGGGCAAGTTGATCATGCACTCATCGACTCTATGATCGTGAATTTTCTGTCCTCGCCTGACCAGGGAAACGAAATAGTCAATTCAAGCCAGAACTACATAAACAGTTATCTGCTGCCACTCATTCGAGCTTTACATGAAACATTATTTCACACTAACTCGATCGTCTGCTGGCGTAGTGGATACGGTTTGATCGTGTTCGTCTGCTAGGTATGTACGGTGTGGTTTGTTTACTTCTCTTCTGTGGGTTTTGTGCAGAAAGTATACGTGACAATAGTCTATTAGTTTTTTTTATCTAATTAAACTTTTTGCATGCATTAATGCCATCCTTTTGCCACGATCTAGCGATAATCACTCCTCAACACAGACCCGAAACATACCCCAACAAATAGCACCGGAAGTTGTGTAACCTACGATCATGGCTGCGCTGCTAATTACCATATGACCCCTGGTGAACTCTTCCCCGGCCATTATGAAGTAATGACATGCATGCTATATTTAGTGACAGTTCTGTCGTATGCGTAATTTCATAACGTTTCTTTTCTTTCTTTCTTTTTTGCCTGTGCTAAATGTGAAAACGGAAGTTCTCTTAAATTCACAATTCATGTTTAAATGATTTCACTTTAAAACAATCTCTCTCTTTCTCTCTCTCTCTCTCTCTCTTTCTCTCTCTCTCTCTCTTTCTCTCTCTCTCTCTCTCTCTCTCTCTCTCTCTCTCTCTCTCTCTCTCTCTCTCTCTCTCTCTCTCTCTCTCTCTCTCCCTCCCTGTGTACAAGGGCAAGCCCTTCAAGATCAATGAGAAACCACATGAATGTTTGACTACGTAGCCAATTGGAGCAATTGTGTTTACTTGCTTGCCGCTCTGACTGACTTATTGTGGTCAGTAAAGCAGTGAGGCAATCACGAGAGCAAATATTGACTCGTCTCACAGCACAGGTCGTACCGTATCCTAACTATTCAGGAGTCAGTACTTTCGCACTTGGCTCAGTCAGTGAGGGGTGGTGTTTCAGGCACAAGAAAAACAGCAATGATGTTGGAGGCTGATACTTGGATGAATTGAGGAATGGTTGATGGAAGTAGACGAGAAGACGAACAAACAGACAGAAGAACACGTGGTCACGTGACTGGGCTGACGTATGGACAAGACAAACACTTACACACAGCCAGACATCCAAACATAGACACACGAATAGATACACGAACAGACACACAGAGACAACTACACACTGTTACAAGTCGGCCTCTGAGTCTAGGGGTATGGTAGTTTACCACTGGTTGGGTGAGGCCTGACTTGCACACATAACCGTCATTGCTTTCATTCGCACTGTTTCTTTCTCTCAAAACCAGAAGAAAAGGTCATGAGAAATCAATTAATAATGATTTAATCAAATAATGACAAACTATAATATATTCCTGCAAAAATCAAGCATGCACAAGAAGAGTAGTTAGTACTAGACCAGCCTTAATTAATGAATGATAAAACTTATCTTCAGTTCCACTTTGGGTGACTTATCTCGTGAGTCTATTGGTAGCACTCTCCGAATGTTCGTCGATGACACAACGTTCCTATAACACGAGTTTACTAACGTTCAATTCCAGAATTTTCCAGGGGAAGGTAAGTTCACAGTTACCGCTGAAGGAGTATAGCGGCGACGACAGCGTTGGTGGGAACTTATCTCCGACCTCAGCAGACAGGGGTGACGACGACGGCGTTGATGGGTTGTGGTGACAGCGGCGTTGAGGCGTCGCGGCGGCAACAGCGTTGGTGGGCAGCGTTGATGGTCAGCGACAACAGCGGCGTTGAGGGATAACGGCGGCAGCAGCGTTGGTGGACAGCGTTGATGTGGATTCGTCTCCGTTCGTAGCAAAAGGGGTTTACGACAACAACGTTGATGGTCAGGCACCTCTGAGACGAGTTGGAGGGAATACTCTGTCTCAGCAGGGACTCCGGGGCGAGCCTTGTGCTCTGCTTGCGTGGTCAGTCCGAAGTGAAGGGGACGACGGTCCCGGTTGCTTTTTATGAACTTCAATGCTGAGGGGAGGAGCCTGACACGCCGTGGTGCTTTGTTGACTCCACCCCCAGATTCGGGAGCCAGCTGTGATCTCATCCAACAGGACCCCGACCTGATGCCTCCCCACTGTCTGACACGCCATGCGAGCCGCACCTGCACTGCATCTGCACGGGGCTCATCACAACACACAAACACACGCACACACACAACACACGCACACAAACAAGAACACAAACACACACACAAACACACACACACACACACACTTACACACACAGGCGAAAATTTCAGGTGCACATGCAGTCACTTACGCAGAGGGGTGCAGATAGGCAAATACATACACGGAGACAGACACACACACAGAGACACACACACACATACGCACGCACGCACACACACGCACGCACACGCACGCACACACACACACACACACACACAAAGACACACACACACACTTACACACACAGGCAGACACACACACATACGCAGACACTCACACACATGCGCGTTCGCGCGCGCACACACACGTAGACACACAAACACACACACATATACGCAGACACACACATATACACACGCGCAGACACACACAAATACACAGACACGCACATACACACACGCAGACACACACACACACACACACACATACGCAGACACACACACACGCACACAATGACAGACACACACACGCACCTTAAACACACAGAAGATCCTATTAATTGCTCGAGCATAAGGCTCAACTCTCTTTGCATCTCCCCATCTGGGACTGATAGCGGATGTCTGAATGGACTGAGGTGGAAAATGTTCAATGACAACTTTGACATGTTCATCCAAGACCAGTTACATGTTCCTCATGGATGCTCCATGGTGCTATCGTTCTAATTAGCGTGACTTGATGACTCGGATAAAAGCAGGTATGTTCGGGTGGATGGATGGATGGGGTTTAAGGGCCACAACGTTGATAACAACTTACGTAATTCTACTAGATAAACATGATGTGTGTAGAACATTACATAAAGAAAGTAAACGGAGAAATATCAAAAGACAATGAAGACATAATAGAACTCAAATAACAGTTCGGGTATACAAATAAGCGTGTAAAATTGCAATAAACATCTTCACGCCTCCTCCTTACTTTGATTATGTGGCGTGCATCATTTGACTTTTGAGTTTCGTTTTCATTTTGCAGACTATTACAAATTACTTGATGATGATGTTGATAACTGAAAAACTATTATGAAATTGGTTCGGAAAAGCTTATTTGATGACCATTAATTCATTTGCTAGTCTGTGTGTTTTTTTCTTCAATGATTCATTGGGAAACTAATGTGTGCATGTGTGCGTGCGTGCGTGTGCGTGCGTGTGTGTGTGTGTGTGTGTGTGTGTGTGTGTGTGTGTGTGCGCGTGCGTGTCCGTCTGTGTATGCGTGTGTATGTTTGGGGATTGAGAGGTTTCCATAAGGGATGAGATGGGGTAGGTTTATCTGCACACCTATGTCATTCAAATCGAGCAACAACAATGTCAAACGTGAGATATGTACGCAACGTCTAAAAACCACCAAACCTGACAAAAGGTTCTGAGTACCAATGGTGGCAAGACGTTGAACTATATCTGACCCTGATAATCTTTATTGACCTTGCTGCCGCGCCCCGAATGGTCTCAATACTTCGGCCAGCCGTTCAACTCATTTCTCCTCTACATGTAGAGTACTAATCACGAGCTGGCGGTCACACTCCGCACACCCATGAGTCTCTGGCCATTGCTTGCCACCCTTCCTCCAAGTGCTGAAGGGCCGAAGCACAAGACCTCTGGAATGCTCTTGGTAACCTGCTTCTGGGCGTGTGCCCAAACTGATAGCGGTTTTCCGTGTTCAAACTCATGCAACGTTCAGAACAACCGTTCTTCGAATCCCCTCGAACTATGAAAGTCGACCAAGTTGTTACTTAAAAACCTGGTCAACACTTCCATGGTCTATCCGCAATCTGGACCATGTTGAAAGACAGCTGATTGGCCGTCTGTTTGTCAAAAAAGGGGAATATTATTACGATGACTTAGATGGATGGATGGATGGATTTTTCAGCCTATCAGCCTTTGTAGGCTATGTAATGTCATCACTCACGAACATCACTAGAGCTGGTTATAGAAAGAGCAAGTCAAGTCACGATCTTCCCTAGTTATTAGTATTTAACGAATCAACACCAGTCCAAGGGAGTCGCTTGCCTAGAACAGGCCAAGCTGGAGAAGCAAGCTTACCACAGGAGCCCGTGCAGCAGAAATCAGATGCATTGCAGAAGCGCAGAGGAAACTCTCCGAGCTCAAGGCTGGAGCCACCTTCACTACCACCGCAGCACCCATCCACATGTGGGAAGCCTTTCGAGCCCGGACTGACCTCATCAGTCACTTCTGGACCCACAGTCACAGACCTTCCACCTGACACTCAAGTCGTAGTCATTTTCGACACCGGAGATATGCAGTGGGTCTATTCATTTAAACACACACACAAACACACACACACACACACACACACACACACACAAACACACACACACACACACACACACACAAACACAAACACACACACACACACACACACACACACACACACACACACACAACCCACGGGGGAATACCGATGACTGAGCGCTTGTGCAAGATTCCCCAGACTGCTTTATGTTCCCCTTATTACTTCCGCCAAGAAAGTTACGTTTTTCAGTCTGTTGGTTGGTGCGTTTCTCATTCTGTGCGCAAAATAACTCAAAAGGTTCCAAAGAGATTTTGCTGAAATTGCTGAAAGGCCAGGGTTTTACACAAGGAACAACCCATTACATTTTGGAGGCTGTTTGTCGCCTCGTTTTGGAATTGGAAACATAAAGAGATTTTATCGCAGCACTGTAGGCCGCCTTGTGCGGCAAGCAGGCGTATAAGTTCCACACTCAGAGGACCGCTGGCAGGCGCTGAGATAAACTAAACTTAGTAGCGTTAGGCCTGGCTAGCACAATATGCTTCCTGAACTGTACAGGCCATGGAAGAGCTGCCGTCTATTCAGTCACTCTAAGGCGTTAAAAACTGACGTTCACGAGCTGAGCGGAACAACGCCTTAAAGTATACAGGCCGCATCACAGGCGTACCTCCATGAACCACTAGCAGCGCTAAAATGAAGTAATCTGCACTGTCATGTAGCGTCAGACCCGGCAAGCAGAACACACTGCCTGAATTTATGCCACGTTGTGTTTTTCACGGCGTGTGCGTTGGTTCGATAGTTATTCAGTGTGCAAAAGTACTCCACAAGTTCAAAAAGGATTTTAACGAAGTTTGATTGCAGGTAAATGCTTCACTCAAGGAACAATCCATTAAATTATGGAGGTTATTTGTTATCTACGTTTGCAATTCGAACCATGAAGAGAAATTGTGGCTTCCTTGGTGGAGGTTTTCGCTCTCAGAGAGCTCTACCGAAGACATAAGGCTTGTTCAGGAGTACAAAGCGCTGCATGAGCGCTTCATGTTGGCAATTAGCGCTCTTTGTACCTCGTGAACACCTACAGATTTACTGCAGCGCTTCACTTGTTAAAGGGGAGGTAAATCTTCTGCGCCGCATGTTGTGTTGCTAGACGCTAAGAAAGTGTTATCTTTGCCACAGACATCATTTATGCACGTTTAAATGTATTCTGAATGAATAAAGTCCACTACTGTGTCATCCTTACTTGCCATTACTCGCGCAAACAGAGCGCCTGGGACAAATAAAGCCCGTTCCAGTCCCAAAATGATGTTTTTGAGGGGGGTTTTACGCATCGACGGCCAGTGCGGTATCGAAGACGCCATTTTGAAAATCGTGTGAATCACCTCGGATCTGTGATGCACAGTGCTGCTCCGCGCTGCGTGAATCATGCCCCAAAATTGCTGTTCAGGAGTGAAACACGTGCAGCGCTGGGCAGCGCTTCGCAGCGCTGCGCCTCCTGAACAAGCCTAAGGCATCAAATATGGGCAAAGATAATTGGCCTGGATAGGAAAATACTGAATATCACTATCGGTGCGTTCTACTAGCATTTTCTATTTTTAAAATTTGCACGTTTATTGGTAACATAATACAGAGAACTGAACTGAATTCGTAAAGTCTTTGTCGTGTGATGCAATGTGTAGTGAGGGGGTTGGGGGTTGGGGTGGGATGGGGTGGGGGGGAGTATGTATGTGTGTGTGTGCGTGTGCGCGCGCGCGTGTGTGTGTGTGTGTGTGTGTGTGCGTGTGTGTGTGTGTCTCCATGTGCGTAATGTGCGTGAGTACGTGGGTGTGTGCGTGCGTGCGTGTGTGTATGTGTGTGTGTGTCCGTGTGCCTCTTTGTGCGTGTGTGTGTCTGCCTCTTTGTGCGTGAATGTGTTTGTGTTTGTTTAGAAAAGAAGTACTGGAGACTTTTGTCCAACTTCAAAATTGTATTTCAGAGCTTTCGGGGCCAAGTAGGCTCCTTCTTCAGTGAAGTAAAAGGCTATGTGCGAACGAGTCTGCCAAATCTGACGTCGCACCACTGATGACGTAATGTCCGATGCTTAGCAACGAAATCCACCTGTATCACAAAGTAACTAAATAAAAGTGCAAAAATAGAGTCTAGCCTATAAGGATTAACAGATATACACAAATTGCACTTAGAAATAAAGTACCACAAAACCTAACGTTGTGCTGATAAGCTAACACACCATATCAAACCTGCAATTTGTGTATATCTGTTAATCCTTATAGGCTAGACTCTATTTTTGCACTTTTATTTAGTTACTTTGTGATACAGGTGGATTTCGTTGCTGGGCATCGGACATTACGTCATCAGTGGTGCGACGTCAGATTTGGCAGACTCGTTCGCACATAGCCTTTTACTTCACTGAAGAAGGAGCCTACTTGGCCCCGAAAGCTCTGAAATACAATTTTGAAGTTGGACAAAAGTCTCCAGTACTTCTTTTCTACTCGTTTACGAGTCCAACACCGACCTCCTGTTTTCTAGATTTGTGTTTGTTTGTGTGTGTGTGTGTGTGTGTGTGTGTGTGTGTGTGTGTGTGTGTGTGTGTGTGTGTATATGAGTGCGTGTGTGTGTGCATGTGTATATATGTATATATACACAACACATATATGTGCGAGCACGATGATTCAACCTTCCCCCCCCCCCCCCCCCCACTTCCAACTCTCCCCCCAAAAATTCTTCAGATCTTCTCAGAAGTGTTTGACATCTGACGTGGTATGTCCTGAAGGGATAGTTGCGAACGGCGTTTTCTTGCGAGTGTCAAATTTCCAGACAGCCTCTTTGATCGGGGATGCATTCACTTTCAAGGAGGAACATCACTCTGTCGGTTCACGATAACCTAAAGACTTCATGGCTCCTTTATCCGTCACTTGACTTCCTGAACGATCTCTGTCAACCACAATAATTGTCCATTGGGCAGTAAGTCTCTTAGATTATGCTTCACAAGAACCGCCGCGTCTGACACTTCCCCTTGGACAGCAATTTTACGTGCCAGAAGAACTTTTTTCTTCTTAAGCGCCCAAGTTGGCTGGGTCCCATGGACTTTTCGTGCAGGTCAGCTACAGTGAAGTTATAAAGCACAACATAAGCATGTCCTGGACAGCTTGTCGTCTTGCACCCTTTAACCAGAATTTCATTACTTTGATACCACCATTAAAATGGATATCGGAGACCTTTCGCGTTCACCATTCACAATGTGGTTTAAGTAATCAAATCCAGTTCCATTGACTTCTACATACGAAAGCATGAGTTCTTTACACTTTCAAACCTCATGTTTCTGCACGATACAAGATGGTTTATTTCTTTGTTTCCATGTCAGTCCGGTATGAGCTTAATCGGAGAAAGCTGTTAAATTCTGTACCCTGTAAATCAATGCCCATTTATTCATCTGTCAAAATTGCTTTTCAGCCGAAAAAGCTCAGTAAATTGTTTTAAGCCAGAACAAATTTCAAACAAAGAACAACTTCGTCAAAATAAATTAGCGCATTCCCATTCGTCCGGTAAATTACTTGATAATTTCACGGTGTTCTGTACAACAAACATTTCCATACAAAACAAGAACAATGATTTGTTCCCATACCGCCTCGGTCATGATGTCATCTTAGTTTTACCAAGTTTTCTCCCCACCAGGACACGGTGAAACTTTCCGCATGTGAAAATGTTAGGAAAAGACGAGTTTGTAAATCAACGACTGTGCAAAACATTGCATGAAGGAGAGAGTAGAATGGAGAGAACGGATAATTGTGGTTATGAAGATAGTGATATCATATAACTTTAAGCATCTTATCTCCCTGTCAGTTTTTCTCTTTTCCCCGATACATTGGTCATCTGATATACTTGTGCTGAAATGGTCGTTATCGGCAACATTTTCGGACACTGTACCTCAGGTACTTTGTCCGATCGGACAGAGTACCTCAGTTTGAAATCTCGTCCTTACAGTCATGTGACATACCGATGATAATGTCATATCCTAGACGGTGGTTTATCCTGAAACGTAGAGCTTGACCTACTTGCATATGTATGACATCACGTGTTCACCCGCCAAATCTTGTTATCTTGTCTGTGATTAGTCAACTACTTTGTTCTATACTGGGATTTTCCGTACTCTCTAACACAGGTTTAAAAAAACTAATTTAAAAATTCACGAAGAGGAAATATTGCACAGCACTGTGATAATTTATATTACGAAATATGAAGACAATCTGTCATTAGTTTGTGTCATAATTCTTGTTTGTAAAACTTCTGGTATCTTAACGGCTTCGTTGGAAATCCATTGACGTGAGAAACATTTACCTTTATAACGGTTGATTTTGAGTCGAGTTCTGATTCTGAAAGTGCCCTGAATGCTCTTTCCAGTCATGAAAATATATTGGAAAGAGAGCGAGCAGATGGTGAATTACTGGCTTAATCGCTTTCCTCTAGAATAGACGTTAACATGCTGAGACACAATGTTCTGGAAAGTTCTTTTCAAGATGTACACATCGTTCCGGTCAAATCTGGCCACCTATCAGGAGATAGCAACGGTTTAACCTACGAAACGTTGCAAATTATCATTAATGAGCAGACAATCTCTCATTGGATACTAGAATAAAGGCGTTTGCTTCATTCGAGAGGGAGGAAAGGGTGATCGAATATACATCATTTTGGAAGTTTTCTCGATCAATGCAGAAGAGCGCTGGTGCTTTACAGGCACTATTCAAATACTCAACGGTAACACGTGGAAATATTCTTGCAGCAACACAGAAATAAATACTTTGTTGAGCAGCTGAGATAACAATTTCATCATCAATGACCGACAATCCCTCACTTATTTTGGCCGAGTATAGACAAGCTTAATTTCGTGAGAACATGTCACATTTGTTTGACTTCAAGACAATGAATACACTATGAAGATATTTTCTGCATTCTTTTTAGAGAAGAAAGCCTTACTCTGAACTGCCTCATCAAGGATGCTAAACAATCAACTCAGACGTGGCAGTTCATTCAGCGGCTAGAAACTGCGTAGCCAGGTCTTAAAGACCTTGGAGTGGCAACACTGAAAGAACTGCACTCACAGCTCTGTATGGGTCAACCCCAAAGGAACAAGCAGAGCCAGATGGGCGGCTTAGATCCGTGGAACAGCCGCCTCTGAACCTACCCAGAAATGGAGGAGACATTTTCCGCCAGATCGCTCACTTTCAGGAAATTACTTCCAGCAGAGAACCGGTGGCTCTCTCGCAGTCCCTTCCGTCTCTCTGCTTGCTCTCTAGTCCCTGGGGAACAGCGTAATCCATCAATTGCCTTGCCAAACCTGCTGCAGATGCCAGCGATCACGTCTACCACTAAGTCCAGACTTTCCCTATTCCTACGGGAAGTGATTGATAGCGTTTGTTCCTCTGCGCTGCTTCTCTTTCGGGTTGTCGATATCTTCCTAGACTGCATCCATCTCTGGAATCTCATGTGGCAACTTGCTGTTCCATCCGAGGAACAGTCTAGTCATACATTGATATGTACCTCATCTCTTCACAAAGTCCTTCCGAAACCTCTTGAAGGAGATTCCTCGATATTCACTCAAAGAAGTATGTCAGTTCTTTTGATAGTTCTGCCACTGTTTTTTCTAATGGTTCAGTAGAGAAACTCTCAAAAAGAAAGATTGTAACTAATTCGCAAATTCTGCAGAGTTTAAAAGGAAAGGTTTAAGAGTGATAATCAAGCAAGCTTCTAAGCATAAAAAGTTTTTCAAAAACAGTCATCAAAGGAGACGAAGGAGAAGTTATTTCATTAAAGATACGAAGACAAAAAGGAAAGGAAATGAGCCAAGTGAGGAGTACTAAGATGAGGAACGTATGAAAGGAGTAACAATCAACCAGCAGTCGTTCAGGCAACAGGAGCAGAAGCAGAATATGAAAAACGATGAAAATGTCTGATGAGGCGACAGTGAACTTTTCACATCCACGCAAACGACCCAAAATGTTGGGGAGAAAAAGCACTCGCTCTCATCACTTCAAGCCTTTGAACACCGACCCAGTCGGAAAAGCAATTTTCGATGAGCTGCTGCTGCTACAAAAGATCCGGGACGAGTCCGGTTTCCAGGAGACCCACGCTTATCCACGCTTCAAGGGTACATCCTATTCTCAATCAGCGTCCACAAGTGCTGACCACGGGCAGGAAGCCGTCCTAAAAGCGGGACCCTGTAGCTGAGTGAAGGTTCAATTTGAGGAAGGCGCCGGATTTCATCTGCAGAAGCTAACGCAGATCAATCCAAGCGGCAGGTCATGTGGTTTAAAACGCCTCCTCCGCAAAGAGCAGGCATCAATCAAATGTCGGCGTTCAAGGCACTACTTCTGTGTGGAAAAAAAAGCTCAAGGTTGACCTTCCTTGATCTCACTGCTGCTTTGCCCGGGAATGTCTTGCCCGCCGGTCCTGCAA
This sequence comes from Theodoxus fluviatilis, assembly GCA_034096865.1. Taxonomy (NCBI): domain Eukaryota; kingdom Metazoa; phylum Mollusca; class Gastropoda; order Cycloneritida; family Neritidae; genus Theodoxus; species Theodoxus fluviatilis. The sequence goes on from JAWQFJ010000039.1 coordinate 216,045, forward strand.
TTTATTTTAACCTTCGCCCGTCTCCTGCTGACCAGCCAGAGATCATGTCGACCGCATGACGCCTCTTCCTTCTCGGCCGACCTCTTCTTTTCCCTGCGAATGAAGCTCATGAAAGTTTTCCTGCAGGGTCAGGTCGACATAATCCAAAGTGGTTGAGAACCATCAAATCTTCACAGTGAATGGCGCGGGAGATCGCACGTCCTATGTTGGAAAAACGACACTCCTGGGACGTGGAAAGACTTTCGGAAAGGGCATGTCCGGAATTTGCAATTTGCGTATTTTACGAGAAATGTTCAGGTCCTTTTTTTCTACAATAGACTCTCGCAGGATGATTTCACATTTGATTCTCCGCACTTAATGTTCAACCGAAGGGAGGGGAAGAGGCACAACACGAATATGGAAATATTACTGTCCACGCTGCAGATTGTGACAAAACAGAATAGTGTTCCATTTTTTTCCATCCAAGTTGATAGCGTATGGGATTACCCAAGCCATTGCAAAAAGTCGCGATTGTGTGATATTATACAGCGGAGTCCCTGCAGGTTCCTACAGGAGAGACACAAAACGCATGCAAAGTCGGGAATAACAAAGAACTGCATGAATTTGTTTTTTTCTTCTTCTTCTCGATCGCCGATCACACTTGGAGTCCAGATCTTGAAATATAATCAGTGGTCCTCTGCAGCGCATCCAACGGCCCGTACAGTTTGTTGTGCAAGGACTCCGGCGTTGGCCAAATCTCTGCCCTCAGCAATCGGAGGCTCCCGCAGTCCTGTAGGATGTGGGCCGTGTCCTGTTCTGCCTCTCCACAAGGACACATAGGGGAGGGCACAACATGCATCTTTTTGTGAAGATGTTGGTTCAGTCATGAATTTGTTTTCATGAGAACCGCAGTGTGATTATCAACCGCTGATTTAATAATAGAAATGAATTTTCTCCCTGAAGAAACCACGGCTATTTTCTTTGTTCGTTTGAACTCATACACTATTTTGCAACTTTTTACTGCACCCTCGGTTGCTTTTGAAAGCAATGGGCTTTAATATCCTTTTTCAGGTAATGGACAGACCGCAGACGGGACCGCCAACAGCGATTAAATAATAAGTTCGTATGCAAGATGGACGCTATCTGCACTTGCGGAAGGGAAAAGAGATGGACTGTCAACTATTCACCAGTGCCTTAAGTCGTTGAGGACAGATCCATAGATCGTCACCTTTCCCACTGAGAAACCCCCTTTTATTGAGAAAACCTCTGTATCTCTTCCTCTCTTTCAAATGACTCTCAGACGACCAAGCTACCACTGCGTTTCAAGGGATAGAAAACGGAGATACTTAGGTTAATTTGTCAAAGTCGTAGTAACAGGCGTCCGTTGGTCCCAATTGATGAACCATGGATCTGTGCCGCTGGGTGCTAGTCCCGTCCTGTCGACAGCGTCTGCTGTGGCTCGGGAGTTTCATGCGGGAGTGGCAGTCCACACCGCAGCGTTCGCATCTGGAGGTTGAAGCCAGCCTGTCCACCTGAAGCATAGATGCGAGGAAAGCTATGATCTTGCGAGGAGTAGACCGGTGTCAACATTTGCATCTGCAAATACGGATGTTGTGACTTGTCTCCTTCGTAAAGCCCTATCTGTGCGGGGGTTCTCCTAGCTTGCGCATGAAGTCGAAGTCCAAATATCAGGTGGTCGTTTTTGAAAACTGTATTCACGCACAACGATGCAATCAGTAATCAGCAGTACCATGATAACTTCACTCTCGAGACTGGATCTCGGAGGACACAATCGCTGTTATTCGTGCTCTTATACGTGTCTTCTGTCACGCTTTTGCTTGTCTCTCCACGCGTGTTGGCCACGTTCTCACTCTCGGAGCTACATTCCGTCGAGTGTACTGATCACTCCTTATAAAGGAGGACTCTTTGCACTCACTTGTGTTCTTTTCGCACTCACACCTCTTCTGTCGTGCGTTATCTCTCACGCTCACTGCCGCCCTGCTTATACATTTTTTGCATAATTATCTAGAACCTTCAAAAACAACGAGAATGCACTCGATTGTCTTCGAAGTAGCTCGAATGACGTCAAGTGACACTTCAAAAGACGAATTCAGCCTGACTTCGTCACGCAAATAGGCAACAGACTTGTGGAGAGGACTGGCGTATAATATCGAAGATAACACAATGTTCTAGTAAATTCCAGCACTTTCACAACATATCAAATGCTGACACATGTTCACGCAAGCCTATTCCTTGCAACCGTCTAGCGTTCCTCGCGTCTACGCAACGCAGGTCCAGTCAAGCAAGTATCAGTAGGAAGAAGGATTTCCCGATGCTTCGAAATCCAGTAAATTTAATTAACTAATATTCATATTCACGACAGCAGAAAGGAACAATAAAGAGCATGTTACGCAAGCAATTCATGTGGCAAGGCAACTGTTCATGCGTTTTTCCTCAACATGCAAGTCACTGGGGTACAGGTCTTGCAAATACTAGTAACTTTGTTGTTGTCATAATGCTTGCACCATCGGAAAGGTTGTCCTTTCTTTCCTTATTAAAAAAAGCATAACTCAATGTTACCAATAGGTAACAAGCGATTGCACTCACCCTTTTGCCTGGTTCCAAGTCAGGAATGAAAAAGGAAGAAGGTTGTCCGTTGGGCCAGCAATCCCCACATAAAAAGACGTTACCGACATTCCGGCGCCAAATGCTCCAGCGAGAGCTCAGAGAACTGACTGAGTGAGTGAGTAAACGAGCGATTGAATGCATGGTGCAGAGTCACCTCAGTCATAAAATAACGCTTCTTCCGCGCGACAAAAAAGGAGTGACCCAGTGATGTCCCTGAGTTCAGCAGGGTACGGGTGAGTACTCTATATCCAATATTTGATCAGAGAGAAGGAAGTAGACGGAGTGAAGAAGGTAAGACCTCTGGGAGCTTGCAGGAACTCGACTCACTAATGTAAATCTTATCGTCAAAGTCTAGGGCTTAGGTTCGCAGACCCGTGTATATGTATAAGAGCGTGAGCACCAGCGAGCATTTAGATACACTTGCAGTGGCTTTTGTTGGGAACTACTCTACGGACTAAGCTAATATCTCCCACTGACGTAGGCCTTAGACGGGAAGCAGGCGAAAGTTCGAGGATGACAAACATCAACGTTACCTTCCTTTTGGCCTAGACTGTTGAATCTCGGGCCCAACGAGGAAAAAGTATAGGCTACCCGCCAATACGAAACCAGTCCTAACTCGCACAAGGCGATTATACTAAACACGCAGAACGTAATGGGGTCAGTCGAGGTCAGCTTACTTTTTGTTTTCTGAAATGGTGGTCAGGAACACAAACTTTTCATGTCCTCGAATATTTTGCCTGAAAATCAACTTTTATTATTGCTATACCTCAACCATATAGTCATTGTGTAGGAAATATTTTCATGCCGTTTTCTCAAAATTGCCCCTGGCATATGGGCATGACTTCTGCAATTTTGATCCTACAGTATTCATTCCTATATCAAACTAAATAGAAAGACTTCTGATCTCACAAATATGTGCATCTCCAAACACACACAAATCCACACACAGACACACACATGCACACAGACACACACACACACGCACACACACACAGACACACACACACATGCACACAGACACACACACACACAGACACACAGACACACACACAGACACAGACACACACACACACACACAGACACACACACACACAGACACACACACGTGCACAAAGACACACACACACACACGTGCACAAAGACACACACACACACAGACACACACTCACACAGACACACACACTCACACACACACACACACACATACACATACATACAGACACACACACACAGACACACAGACACACACTCACAGACTGTCGCGTGTTCTTGATGTTATTATGGGATGTCAGTGTATAAATACACTAACTCCCTAAGTAAGGTTTTCAACAAAACCTGATTACCACTTCCTAGGGACAAAACAAACAAATGAACAACAACGAGTGGAATAAAAGACACTGAAGTAGAAGTAACTGTTAAAAAGAAATGAAAATTTAATCACAAGCAACAAGAGAGATAAAAATCCCAGCCCTCCCCAAAAACCCCCTCAGTAATTTTGCGACGAGAAGAATGGGCAAAACTGCCCACACACCCGCAAAACACAAAACCCACACACCCACCAACCCAGTTATCTGTAAAACACAAAGGACCCCTATCCACCTCGCACAGGCGAGGAGACAGTAAACAAGATAACGTCCAACTCTCGGCGGCGCTGGCCTGGCCCCTGGCCCCGGCGAGATTCACAAGGGTGAATGAAAACAATGTCCAAACTCTGCTGGGCGAGAGTCACAAGAGATGAATGAAAACAATGTCCAAACTGCTGGGCGAGAGTCACAAGGATGAATGAAAACAATGTCCAAACTCTGCTGACTGTCGGACCACTCGACAATTAGAAAAGACGACCCAAAGACAAGAAAGGGAGAGGTGCATTCACCTTACCAGAATTTGATTAACCGTCAGTCTCCCTCAACGTCCAGTCTCACGAGACTCCTCGAGAACCACGACTTGTGTCACAAAGACTCTTCCACCGCTTCTTGTGTCACGGTGGACTCCTCCACCACGACTTGTGTCACGAAGACTCTTCCACCGCTTCTTGTGTCACGGGGGACTCCTCCACCTCGACTTGTGTCACGAAGACTCTTCCACCGCTCCTTGTGTCACGGTGGACTCCTCCACCACGACTTGTGTCACGAAGACTCTTCCACCGCTCCTTGTGTCACGGTGGACTCCTCCACCACGACTTGTGTCACGAAGACTCTTCCACCCCGACCCACGTCGCTCTGTACAGTCCGCCCCTTGGACCTCAGATGAAGGGACGAGAAAACAAGGGGAAAAGGGGGGAAGAAAAGGGAAGACGAAAAAGGCCTGCAATTGAACAAAGCAGACAATCACCAAAACGTGCCTCACTACACCAACAATTCAACTCAACCACCGTCACCCCCCCATTCCTCTCAGTGCCCCCCACAACTCATTCAGAAGGCGAGAAAATTCCTGATACCCGTGGTTTTTCTCATTGACCAGCCCAACACACAATTACAGCAAAACAGGTAAAAATTCCTCTTACCCCGAATTACAGAGCTGACTTACTTGACATTACAGCTTATGGGTTTATTTGGAGGAAAGTTACTGACTCTGTAATTAACAAAAGCGCTGCACTACACACAGCATACGAGTTAGCGCGCACCCACCTTCCTCACACGTGCGCTCGCATTTACTCGCACTCAAACACGCACCCTCACCTCATCAGGCCACGTCTGGTCACCTCAGCAGGCGATAAAAGAATGACTACAGCTCCCTCTCTGGGAAACCAGCACGCATCCCTCGCCCCCATCTCTTAATCACCCATAGAAAACAATCCTGGTGGATCACGTGATGACGCTCACTCGCGTCAGCGCGGGTCAAACCCCCGCCCTCCACACTAATAGCCCCACAGCAACGAGGTTTAGATCTAGACCTATTCTAACTCCCTCCCAAAAATCTTATCTTGTCAAATAGCATGCGACAAGGCCTCCCAACTCAAGTCTAGACTTCGTCTATACCTTTACAGGTTCTTCAGAGACGCAGGCCCGACTGAGGTAGTCGGCACCCACATTCTGGCGTCCCGGAATCACACGCACGGAAAAACTGTACATTTGCAGTAGCAGGCTCCACCGCATGAGCCTGCTGTTGGCCACTTTGGCCGTCTGCAGGTATCGCAGTGGCTGGTGGTCAGTTTCCAGAATGAAAGTGCGTCCATACAGGTAGGGTTGGAAACGTTGAGCGGCCCACACTACAGCCAGGCACTCCCTCTCGATGGTGGAGTACCGACTCTCGGCCCCCGACAACTTGCGGCTAGCATAAGCCACGGGGTGGGGCACGCCACCCTTCTCCTGCAGGAGTACAGCACCTAGCCCCTGGTCTGACGCGTCCGTCCGCAGCGTGAATGGCTGAGACAGGTCAGGTAGCTGCAAGACTGGTCTCGCAGTGAGCCGGGTCTTCAGTGCCCTGAACGCTGTCTCGCACTCCGCCGTCCACGCTACGGCATTCGGCGCGTTCTTCTTGGTGAGATTGGAGAGGGGGAGGGCGATGGCCGAGAAGTTGGGTATAAACTTCCTGTAATACCCGGCGAGTCCCAAGAAGGCTCGGACTTGCTTCTTGGTATTGGGCACCGGCGCCTCCTCCACTCTCCGAATCTTGTCCATCTCAGGCAGGACCTCCCCCTCCCGTACCACATGGCCCAGGAAGCTCAGCTCCCCGAACCCTACGCAGCACTTCGTGGGTCGGGCTGAGAGGTTCACCTGCCTGAGGCGCTGTAAGACAGCCTCCAAAGCTTCCAGGTGCTCCGGCCAGGTCCCCGTCGCGATGAGGATGTCGTCCATGAAGTTAAACACGTCGCTCCTCCCCAGCGGCTCCAGCAAATCCCGCATCATGCGGGAGAAGACCGCAACAGCGTTCTTCAGCCCGAAAGGCATGACTCGGAACTGGAACTGGCCCGCTGGGGTCGTGAAAGCGGTCATGGGACGAACCTCCTCCCGGACAGGGATCTGCCAGTAGCCTTTGGCTAAGTCGATTTTTGTGAAGAACTTTGCCCCTTGCAGCTTGGCGAAAAGGTGGTCCACGTCCGGCAGTGGCTCAGCGTCGAAGACGGTCACGTCATTCAGTGACCGGTAATCGACGCAGAATCGGAAACGATCGTCCTTCTTCCGGACGAGGACCACTGGGGCGTTGTAAGGCGAGGCCGCTGGTTCAATCACACCCAGCTTCAGCATGGCCTTCACCTCGTCCTTCACTGCCTCCATCTTGGCGTAAGGCAGAGGGTACTGCCTGACTCGGACAGGTCGCGCCGACTCGACCGTCATGTCAAAGGTGGCAAGGTTGGTCCTGAGAGGGAGGTCAGTTAGTACAGCCTCATACCTCTCAGCTATGGCCAACACTTGACACCTCTGACTGTCGGATAACGTTGGTGCCAGCACGACGTCACGAGCAGTCTCCTCGCCAGTCAAGCACGGTAGGGGTAACTCTCGGTCGGGTGGAGCCATCGCCTCGGTCTCCTCGACTACCGCGACAGCGATCACGGGGGTCGAGCTGTCAGACTCTCCCGTACCTTGTCGGACCCTATACGGCTTGAGGAGGTTGGCATGGTAGAGCCGCTCCCGTCCGTACATCCTGATACGATAATCCGCTACACCCTTCCTCTCCAGGACCTCAAAGGGGCCCTGCCAGCACATCTGAAGTTTGTTGTGCTGCTGAGGCAGCAGCAAGAGGACTTTGTCGCCAGGGTGGAATTTGCGCTCAACCGTCTTGCGATTGAACACCTCGGCGTGCCTCTGAGAAGCGGCTGCCAGCTTCTGGCGCGCCAGCTGGCAGGTCTCCTCAATCCTGTTTCGCAGGTCTACCACGTATTCTGATGTGGTTCGCACCTGCTCGTCGGTCCCCTCCTCAGTCCACAGACTGCGGAGCACTGCCATAGGACCGCGAACAGTTCTCCCGTACAGGAGCTCGAAGGGGGAAAACCCAAGGCTCTCTTGCGGGACTTCCCGGTAGGCAAAGAGTAGGGCAGGGATGTACCTGTCCCATTGCCGGGGTTTCTCTTGTGCTAGCTTTCGCAGCATCGTCTTGAGGGTACCGTTGTACCTCTCCACTAGGCCGTTTCCCTGAGCGTGGTAGGGTGTGGTGGCGAGGCCCTTGATGGCCAACAGCCTCTCCACTTCCCTCATGATGTCGCTCATAAATTGAGTGCCCCGATCAGTCAGTATCTCAGATGGAATGCCCACCCTCGACCACACCTGCCACATCGCCTCGGCGACTGTGACAGCATCTATAGTCTTCAAGGGGATGGCCTCGGGATAGCGAGTGGCATAATCCACGAGCACCAGAATGTAGCGGTTCCCGGACTCAGATGCGGGGGTGATTGGTCCCACTAGGTCGACTGCCACACGCTCGAAGGGCGTGTCAATGAGGGGCATTTTCCCTAGCGGTACTTTCCTCGGCTTGGGGGAAACTCGCTGGCACTGGTCGCAAGATAGTACGAAGCGCCGAGTGTCGGAGCACATCCCAGGCCAGAAAAAGTGAGTCCACACACGATCCTGTGTCTTCTGCACCCCCATGTGACCCCCCATAGGTGGTTCGTGCGCCAACCTGAGAACACCCTGCCTCAGCTGGCTAGGGACGACGACCTTCGAGTAGAACGTGCCCTTGCCGCGGAACTCGCGGTACAGAATCCCCTTCTTCCATACAAACGAGACTTCGCCTGAGCGCCGGGTGGTTGATACGCTCTTTGTCTCTGCTGCCTCGCGACAGCGCCGCAAGGAGGGGTCTTCTAGCTGCAACTCGCGCAGTCGAGCAGGAGTCACTTCCCCTAACCCAGGTGGAGCTACATGCAACGGGGTGGGTTTTCTCTTCTCAGCTGCAGCCTGAGCACGCGTGACCACAGAGACGGCTATGGGTAGTGCATAAACAGGCAGGATAGTGGAATCGCCCAGCCGGGCGTGATTCCCTACAATAAAATCTGCAACGGGTGAGTCCATAACTACGGCCTCAACTTCGCCCGAGTAAAAAGGGCAGTCCACTCGGACAGCGGCCACTGGGTAGCGTCGCTTCAGAGTGGCTTCTGCCATGGACACTTGGAGCTCTCGGCCCGTGAGCTTGGACGGTGAAACGAGGGATCGCTTCACAACACACACCTGAGAGCCGTGTCACGCAAACCTTGCACGGTGACCCCGTCAACAACGACAAGGCACCTGGGGTCATAGTCTTGTCCACTGCACGGGAAGCACAAAGTCGGAACAGAAACTGGCGGCGGAGGCTGAGCAAGCCCCCTAGTCACTGCACCCACGGTCTTACCTTTCTTGGAGCAGTCCTTAGCTATGTGCCCAGGCGAATTGCAGAAGTAGCATCTCCTGACACCCTGAGTACCCGAGGTTGCTCTAGGATTTCCCCTGAAATTCCCTCCTGTGAAATTTCCCTTCTTGTACTTGTCCCCGTTCCCCGACTTCCCACCCTGCGGTCTATCGTGCGGGAAAGACTTCTTGCTACTCCCCCCGTGAGCTTCAAATAGATCTCGGCCGATCTGACTGCCTCAGCTAACGTCTGGGGTTCCTTCTCTCTGACATACGCAGTCATCTCTGAGGACAGAGATTGCAGAAATTGTTCCAGAAGGAAAAGCTGCTTCAAATCCGAAATCTTTGAGAGCTCGTGCCACTTGGTCAGGTTCTCAACGATCCGGGCACCAAACTGGGTGAAAGTCTCACTCTCCTTCCTCCTACAAGATCTGAATCGCTGCCGGTACGTCTCTGCTGTGAGCTGGTAACGAGTCAGCAATGCAGCTTTCAAACCCTGGTAATCGGAGGCGGTCTCATCATCGAGCGAGTTGTATAACTCTGCAGCTTTGCCCGTCAATCTAGTGGAGACACGAATAGCCCACGTGTCTTCATTCCACTTGCACACTGACGCAACCCTTTCAAACCTCTTCATCCAGGTAGCTATCTCTTCCTTGTTCTCGTCAAACAGAGGAATCGAAGCTCTGAACCCTTGATCAGCCTGATCATCATCCATTCCTCCACTCACACTGCGACGTTCTCTCTCTCCCTGAGCTTTCCTCTCAGACTCTTGAACTAAAAGCTGTTTGCGAAGTTCATGCTCTTCTTTCTCCCTCAGCAGTCTCTCCTCATACTCATGCTGCTCCCTTTTCCGCCTCTCCTCACGCTCCCACTGCTTCTCTGCATACTCCTGTTGCGTTCTCTCAAACTCCCGTTGTGTCTCAGCATGCTCCCGCTCAAGCCTCTCTCTCTCTCTCTCTCAAGCTTCTTTTTCCGCTTTTCTTCACGCTCTTGCTTCTCCCTCTCACGCTTTTCTTCAAGCTTCACTCTCTCAAGCTCCAGTCGCGCTAACTCAGTATCTTCCTTAGTCATCCTTTCTGCCACAAATTCCGGAATGGCAGAAGGTTCTACTCCTAGCTCAGTGGCTAGCGACCGCCACTTAGCAATCCTATCAACCCTCGACTGGGCGTTGGACGCCATAGCAAACGTATTCCCTGTGGCGCGCCCTGAACGAAGTTCCATAAACTTGGGAATCAACACAATAATGGGAACTAGGCAAACGCAACAATAACAAAGTCGCGCTCGGTAACAGGGCAAGAGGATCACAATTCAACTACCAAAAGTAACTCAAAAATTCAACAAGGTTATTCAAACCCCACAACAATTCAGAAACCAGCAGGCAACTCTAAGATCCTACAGGTAACGCAACGTCAGGGCAATCCAAAAATCCAAAAAAGCAATCAAAATCAAAAACACAAATGCCTCAGTGTCTGGTGTCCCAGGGAAGTGGCAATCCGACAAAGAAAAAGTGTGTAATTTCCTAAATTACCAAAAGGAATAAACACCCTGGAGCAGGCTCGCCAAATTGTCGCGTGTTCTTGATGTTATTATGGGATGTCAGTGTATAAATACACTAACTCCCTAAGTAAGGTTTTCAACAAAACCTGATTACCACTTCCTAGGGACAAAACAAACAAATGAACAACAACGAGTGGAATAAAAGACACTGAGGTAGTAGTGAATGTTAAAAGGAAATGAAAATTTAATCACAAGCAACAAGAGAGATAAAAATCCCAGCCCTCCCCAAAAAAACCCTCAGTAATTTTGCGACGAGAAGAATGGGCAAAACTGCCCACACCCGCAAAACACAAAACCCACACACCCACCAAACCAGTTATCTGTAAAACACAAAGGACCCCCTATCCACCTCGCACAGGCGAGGAGACAGTAAACAAGATAACGTCCAACTCTCGGCGGCGCTGGCCTGGCCCCTGGCCCCGGCGAGATTCACAAGGGTGAATGAAAACAATGTCCAAACTCTGCTGGGCGAGAGTCACAAGAGATGAATGAAAACAATGTCCAAACTGCTGGGCGAGAGTCACAAGGATGAATGAAAACAATGTCCAAACTCTGCTGACTGTCGGACCACTCGACAATTAGAAAAGACGACCCAAAGACAAGAAAGGGAGAGGTGCATTCACCTTACCAGAATTTGATTAACCGTCAGTCTCCCTCAACGTCCAGTCTCACGAGACTCCTCGAGAACCACGACTTGTGTCACGAAGACTCTTCCACCGCTTCTTGTGTCACGGGGGACTCCTCCACCTCGACTTGTGTCACGAAGACTCTTCCACCGCTTCTTGTGTCACGGGGGACTCCTCCACCTCGACTTGTGTCACGAAGACTCTTCCACCGCTCCTTGTGTCACGGTGGACTCCTCCACCACGACTTGTGTCACGAAGACTCTTCCACCGCTCCTTGTGTCACGGTGGACTCCTCCACCACGACTTGTGTCACGAAGACTCTTCCACCCCGACCCACGTCGCTCTGTACAGTCCGCCCCTTGGACCTCAGATGAAGGGACGAGAAAACAAGGGGAAAAGGGGGAAGAAAAGGGAAGACGAAAAAGGCCTGCAATTAAACAAAGCAGACAATCACCAAAACGTGCCTCACTACACCAACAAGTCAACTCAAACACCGTCATGCCCCCATTCCTCTCAGTGCTCCCCACAACTCATTCAGAAGGCGAGAAAAACTCCTGATACCCGTGGTTTTTCTCATTGACCAGCCCAACACACAATTACAGCAAAACAGGTAAAAATTCCTCTTACCCCGAATTACCGAGCTGACTTACTTGACATTACAGCTTAAAGGTTTACTTGGAGGAAAGTTACTGACTCTGTAATTAACAAAAGCGCTGCACTACACACAGCATACGAGTTAGCGCGCACCCACCTTCCTCACACGTGCGCTCGCATTTACTCGCACTCAAACACGCACCCTCACCTCATCAGGCCACGTCTGATCACCTCAGCAGGCGATAAAAGAATGACTACAGCTCCCTCTCGGCAGGGAAACCAGCACGCATCCCTCGCCCCCATCTCTTAATCACCCATAGAAAACAATCCTGGTGGATCACGTGATGACGCTCACCCGCATCAGCGCGGGTCAAACCCCCGCCCTCCACACTAATAGCCCCACAGCAACGAGGTTTAGATCTAGACCTATTCTAACTCTCTCCCAAAAATCT
>JAWQFJ010000040.1:0-50000 GCA_034096865.1 Theodoxus fluviatilis
GAGATTGCATTATATACACCATAGGAGATTGCATTATATACACCATAGGAGATTGCTTTATATACACCATAGGAGATTGCATTATTTATATACACCATAGGAGATTGCATTATATACACCATAGGAGATTGCTTTATATACACCATAGGAGATTGCATTATATACACCATAGGAGATTGCTTTATATACACCATAGGAGATTGCATTATATACACCATAGGAGATTGCTTTATATACACCATAGGAGATTGCTTTATATACACCATAGGAGATTGCATTATATACACCATAGGAGATTGCTTTATATACACCATAGGAGATTGCTTTATATACACCATAGGAGATTGCTTTATATACACCATAGGAGATTGCATTATATACACCATAGGAGATTGCATTATATACACCATAGGAGATTGCATTATATACACCATAGGAGATTGCTTTATATACACCATAGGAGATTGCATTATATACACCATAGGAGATTGCATTATATACACCATAGGAGATTGCATTATATACACCATAGGAGATTGCATTATATACACCATAGGAGATTGCATTATATACACCATAGGAGATTGCTTTATATACACCATAGGAGATTGCATTATATACACCATAGGAGATTGCATTATATACACCATAGGAGATTGCTTTATATACACCATAGGAGATTGCTTTATATACACCATAGGAGATTGCTTTATATACACCATAGGAGATTGCTTTATATACACCATAGGAGATTGCTTTATATACACCATAGGAGATTGCATTATATACACCATAGGAGATTGCTTTATATACACCATAGGAGATTGCATTATATACACCATTGGAGATTGCTTGTCGCCCAAGATTTTTAGTGTAACCTTTAGAAAAGTACCCAGTATACATACAGTGATTTCTGATAATTTGATCGTAGTGATGGAGGTTTACGCAGGAAGTGGTTTGCTGAAATGTTTTATATACTGGAGTGTTGTAATAAATACCATTATGCTGTTTTATTTCTGTGGCAGACGGACTTCCTGTCCAAGTGTTTTGCTGAAATGTTTTATATACTGGAGTGTTGTAATAAATACTGGTTTATTTCTGTGGCAGACTGACTTCCTGTCCAAGTGTTTTGCTGAAATGTTTTATATACTGGAGTGTTGTAATAAATACTGTTTTATTTCTGTGGCAGACGGACTTCCTGTCCAAGTGGTTTGTGGTGATGCCAGAAAACGTGTACCAGAACATCATGGCTGCCTACATCTACAACTGCAACTCGTGGGTGCGGGAGTACACCAAGTACCACGACCGCATCCTGGCTCCTCTCAGGGTGAGTCCACAGTCCACCTGTGATGCCTGCCTCCTTGGTGAACATGATTACCCCCACCAAGAAGGAGTTCATGCTTTTCAGTTGGTGTGTTATTCGGCAAAATAACTATAAAAAAATCTTCATGGATTCTGATGAAATTTTGTGGAAGGTAAGGGTATCCACCCAAGGAACAATCCATTAAATTTTGGAGGTTATTTGTTATCAAGTTTTGGAATTGTATTCAGAAAGAGATATTTTATTGTGCATCATGAAGTTAATGACATCAAACTATTCATTCCGCTGGCGCATGTGTTCCTCACTCAGAGACCACTAGCTGGCACTTGAATGAACTATACTTTGTAGTGTCAGGCCTGGCTAGCAGAGCATGCTGCTTGAATTAAACGGGCCATGGAAGAGAAATGTTGGCTTCCTTGGCAGAGGTATGCTCTCTCAGAGTGCTCTCTAGTTTTCACTGTAACCCTTGGCTGACCAGTGAATGTTGTCACATGCCGACATACTCTGTCCCTCCCTGCCATTCCCATAGCACCTCTGGCTGAGAGTACACTGTTAAACGGCAGACAGGAATTTAGATACAGTTTGCTTTTCGGTTTATCTTCAGTGCTTGTGAGAGTACGAAATAATCAACTAAGAAAATTTTCTATTGAGTTTTTGACTCACATGCGAAGCAAAAGTGAGTCTATGTACTGAGCCGTGTCGTCCGTCCGTCCGTCCGGGCGTCCGTCCGGGCGTCCGTAAAAAACTTAAACGTTGGATTTTTCTCGGAGACTATTAAGTCTATCAACACCAAATGTGGCATGATGGTGTATGATGACAAGGCCTCAAAAAACATACATAGTGACTTGACCTTGCTTCAAGGTCAAGGTCACAGGAGCCATAAATGTGGTCTCAAAAACAGTCATTTTTCACATTTTCCCAATTTTCTCCCACGTTATTGAGAATGGCGACCTTAGCTACAAGTGGTATATAGGTCAAAGCAAGCCCTATCTTTTGATACCAGTTTGGTTGACCTTGCTTCAAGGTCAAGGTCACAGGAGCTCTTCAAAGTTGGATTGTATACATATTTTGAAGTGACCTTGACCCTGAACTATGGAAGATAACTGTTTCAAACTTAATAATTATGTGGGGCACATGTTATACTTTCATCATGAGACACATTTGGTCACATATCATCAAGGTCAAGGTCACTTTGACCCTTATGAAATGTGACCAAAATGGGGTAGTGAACCACTAAAAGTGACTATATCTCATGGTAGAAAGTGCCAATAAGCACCATTGTGCTTCCTATGTCTTGAATTAACAGCTTTGTGTTGCATGACCTTGGATGACCTTGACCTTGGGTCAAGGTCACACGTATTTTGGTAGGAAAAATGTGTAAAGCATTTCTTAGTGTATGATGTCATTGGTAGGTTTAGTTGTTTGACCTTGACCTTGAAGGTCACCTGAAGGTCAAGGTCATATAAAGGTCAAGGTCAAGCATGTGAGTCGTATGGGCTTTGCCCTTCTTGTTCTGTAATAATTGAAACTGTGTGGCCTTGTTTTGGCTGACCTAATCAAGCTGTTCGATGGTTCCTGCAGAGCAACCGGAAGCTGAACTTCATAGACCACCCTGCCAAGCTGAACGACTACATAGACTCGGACCAGCAGAAGCTGCCAGGCACCACCGTGTCCCTTGAGGAGGACCTCCGAGTCTTCAACAATGCACTCAAGCTGTCGCACAAAGACACCAAGGTTGCCATCAAGGTAGGTCTGTCTTGGTGTTTGCCATCATTGCCACTGAAGGATGGAATAAGTGGCACAGTGATCAAGTGCTAAAGTGTGAAGTGGTTTGAGCTCCAGATACCAGTGATCAGTTGCTTCATAAAATACAGTTATGTACATGTATCTTTACCTTTACCTCTATGTACTCTGGGTATCACTTGGAAACAGTTTGGGTACAGATTGGATTTACAACTTTTATGCAAGCATCAATGCATTTATCACAGAGAGATCACATTTGCTTCATAACAAATCTCTATTTTGGAATTATGCATAACGGCAGAAACCTTTCTCATTGAAGCAGTTGGAAATTGTGTGCATGATGCATAAGCTGACATATTTAAATCTGTAGACTTTATCAGATACCGTGCATTTGAAAGTGCGGCTTAGCAGTGTGGAA
Organism: Theodoxus fluviatilis; assembly: GCA_034096865.1. Lineage (NCBI taxonomy): Eukaryota > Metazoa > Mollusca > Gastropoda > Cycloneritida > Neritidae > Theodoxus > Theodoxus fluviatilis. The sequence continues at coordinate 3,483 of JAWQFJ010000040.1, forward strand.
AGAATGCCTTTGCCACGCCTACCTTGCAGAAGACTTATCAGTCAATCTTTCTGAACAGCATATTTTGGAGACTTGTCTAATGAATTGCTACCAACCTACCTGTGCAGGTGGGGACCAACGCCATCCAGGTGACATCGTCAGAGAAGAGCAAGGTGTTGGGACACCAGGTGCTGCTCAACGACGTCTACTACGCTGCAGAAATTGAAGAGGTTGGTGCTTGTGTCACTCTGCCAGTTGTTGCATAATGTGTATTGTCCCATACTGCCCATCTCTGCTCCTTGCCGTCGCTCCCATACAACCTAGCTGTCAGCAAATCCCCCCCTGCTCCTGGTCATTCCATTCTCAGACTCATTATTTAGCAGTCTAGTGATGACCTCAGGACAGGCTATATAATGTTCCAAGAACAATTGGCAACAAAAGAGTCTGAGCAGGAAAATCCACTGTGAACTCTTAAGTGGCTTTGCAGGCCCAGTTTGGAGTGGCACAGCCCTGCATAGAAAAGAGAAAAACAAAGTTTGAAAATTTTGTCGGGTGGGGGAATTTTCACAATTTATCCTCACTGCAATCTGACCTTACAGCCAGTTCTTTGTTATTCAAAACTGTGTAATTTATTTTCCCTTTGTCTTATTGATTGCATTTAATTTCTGTTTGCATTAGAACTGTAGTGTACAGATGATGAGAAATGGGGGCTTTGCATTTAGACTGAAGATCAAGCACACATTTGAATAGGCCTGTAATTCTGTAACTGAGTGAGGTACAAAAGATGAATTCATGTTGATATTCTGCCTCAGGTTTGTCTGGTGGACGACAACCAGTTCACTCTGACCATCGCCAATGAGAGCGGCCCTCTGTCCTTCATCCACAATGACTGCGACAACATTGTCCAAGCCATCATCCACATCAGGACCAGATGGGAGCTGTCCCAACCAGTAAGTGATTCTGGATTGATTATAACAACAACAACAACAAGAATTTTTATCTTTATGCCATCTATTTTATTTGCACCAAATATGTTTTGGTGTTTTTACTGCTTGGTTGCCACAAAGCAGAGCCCAATGTATGTCTTAAAGTTTGCAATCACATCCAGGGACTGGTCCCTTGGCTCCCATGTGACTGGTTGGCTGTTGACTCAGCTTCACCATTTGGGAAGAGGCAGCATAATTGCTTTGCCCTAGTTTGATATTGCATCTCTCTCTCTCTCTCTCTCTCTCTCTCTCTCTCTCTCTCTCTCTCTCTCTGCCTCTCTCTCTCTCTCTCTCTCTCTCTCTCTCTCTCTCTGTCTCTCTCTCTCTCTTGGCATATTGCAGTCTCGTTTTTTTGTCAGTGCTGTGGGTTGAAGTAATGCCTGACATCCCTGACTTTCCGTCTTGTCTTGCAGGACACAGTGACAGTGCACACCAAAATCAGACCCAAGGACGTGCCTGGCACCCTGTTGAATGTGGTGAGTGTTGTGTCCTCGTCTAGCAAGAAGGGTAAATGGAATGTGGCTTCTTTCTAGAAGAGTAGATGGAATGAGGCTTCTCTGTAGAAGTGTAAATGGCATGTTGCTTCTCTGTAGAAGAGTAACTGGAATGTGGCTTATATGTAAAAGAGTGAGTGGGCTGTGGCATCTCTCTCATCTCAGTCTGACTCAGTTTATCCTTCCACCTGCTTATCTTAGGTGCATTTGATCAGGAGCAGTTGGGGGGACCAGAGGCACAGGAGAAATGACAGAATACATGTACAGTATGCATGTGGATGATTAATGAGCAGTTGCCCATGAAATGCAATTTTAAGAGAAATGTTGAGACAGCTTATGAGAAGAAGGAAAAAGAGCAAATAAACAAAAGTGAATGAATAGACTTTTGAAAAAGAATGACTATTCATACAGAAGATTGATCTAGAAAATAAACCTATGAAATGCACCTTGATTGTGAACAGCCTTTTGTGGATAGAATGTGCCTGAATAGCCATCAAATGCGGGTTGCCTTGTTCCATATGACTAAGGGCAGAAAAGACTGCTTCTCCCATCTGTATGCAGTCAGAATATCTGAGCAAATCAAGCCAAGACTGTTGTTGTGAGTGAGTGTGTGCATGTGTGTGTCTGTGTGTGTGTGTGTTTTGTGTGTGTGTGTGTGTGTTCGCGCACGCATGTTTGTGTGTGTGTGTGTGTGTGTGTGTGCATGTGGATGTGTTCATTCTCATCTTACTTTGATGACATTTTTATTCTTTCTCACTCCTTTTTTCTTTCTAAAGGCTTTGCTGAACTTGGGCAGTTCAGACCCCAGTTTGCGGTCAGCTGCTTACAACCTGCTGTGTGCCCTCACCCAGAACTTTGACCTCAAGATAGAGGGCCAGCTTCTGGAGACTAATGGTAAGTGGGCTGTGCTAGAGTGTAGGTGTAATTTGTCTCGGATCAACCCTTGCTGGAGGGAGAGTTGAGGGAGACCCTGGCCTTGATTAATTGACAGCAAAGACATGTTAGGGAGTCTGACCTTTTTCAGGGGAAAGTCATGTCATGCTAGAGTTTTGCCTCTTTCAAGTGAAATCATAGTTGTGATGGAGTCTGACCTTTCACAAATAAAAGTCAAGTCATACTTGTCTGGCCTTTTGCAAGTGAAAGGACAGTCTATAGTTATTGAAGAGACAGAGTTTGGCATTGATGGAGTGAAAAGTTATCCTTGTTACAGTATCAGTCTAGCACAGAAGAAATGAAAGTACTGATGGAGAGCTAAATTCTAATGTGAAAGCCTTACTTCCAACATGTGACAAGGGACACTTGACCCCCACTGCTGAGACAGCCTGACAGAACATTACGTAGGGAAAACCTCAGAGGCTTTGTTTGAGAACATTTCATGGCATTGTGTTCTGTCTCCTCTGTAGGCCTGTGCATCCCTGCCAACAACACCATCTTCATCAAGTCCATCAGCGAGAAGCTGGCGGAGAAGCAGCCGCACCTGACCCTGGAGTTTCTGGAGGAGTGCATCCAGGGCTTCGGCAACTCCAACATAGAGATGAAGCACTTGTGTCTGGAGTACATCACCCCGTGGCTCCCCAACCTCACCAGGTAGGCACTGCAAGCAACCCATTGGGGGAAATGTAGAGGTTAGAATGTGTGGAGAGGCGGAATCCAGGATCTAGTCCGGATACCCTGAAAAGCAAGCTCCAAAGGCCTTTTAGCTTGGGGTTTCTGTTGATGAGAGGAGCATTGATAGGTTCTGACAATATGTTTTTACTTTTTCAGATTTGTATCTAGTAAAAGCTCAACATTGGGGGTGGGAGTGGGGTGGGGGGTCAAGTTGTGAGAATCGGGGCTAGAGTCAATATTGATTTTTGTTCTTCTAGGTCTGGCTTAAAATTATGATTTGGTTTTGCATGTATGGTCTTGGGTGGTGTTGGTTGTTCTTTTGGTTCAGATCAAATCAAACATGAAGAATCATATTGTTGCTTTCTAACATTAGTCATGCAGACTTTTTATTGCAATCCTGTCTTTAAGTTGAATGAAAGCCAGATTTGATTAAAATGGCATTAAACTGTTTTTGGTCCCTCAGTCATTCTTTAGAGCTGTGTCTTCATGTGCTCAGATGAGTGCCTGTAATAATTCCTCCAAATCCATGTAACTGTTATTGGCCTACTTCTTGCTGTCCACGTGCAGGTTCTGCAAGCACTCGGATGAGACGAAGAGGCAGAAGGTGGCTCTCATTCTGGACAAGCTCATCACCATGACCATTGAGGAAGTGGAGGTAAGGCAGACATTGCTCCATAGTCTCTGCAGGACATAAGACTGTTGTAGTGATGTATGATGGAACATCACCATGACCATTGAGGAAGTGGAGGTAGGCAGACATTGCTCCACAGTCTCTGCAGGACATAAGACTGTTGTAGTGATGTATGATGGAACATCACCATGACCATTGAGGAAGTGGAGGTAAGGCAGACATTGCTCCATAGTCTCTGCAGGACATAAGACTGTTGTAGTGATGTATGATGGAACATCACCACTATTGTTGTGATGTTTGGTGGAACATCACCATGACCATTGAGGAAGTGGAGGTAAGGCAGACATTGCTCCATAGTCTCTGCAGGACATACGACTGTTGTTGTGATGTATGATGGAACATCACCATGACCATTGAGGAAGTGGAGGTAGGCAGACATTGCTCCATAGTCTCTGCAGGACATACGACTGTTGTTGTGATGTATGATGGAACATCACCATGACCATTGAGGAAGTGGAGGTAAGGCAGAAATTACTCCATAGTCTCTGCAGGACATAAGACTGTTGTTGTGATGTATGGTGGAACATCACCATGACCATTGAGGAAGTGGAGGTAGGCAGACATTGCTCCATAGTCTCTGCAGGACATAAGACTGTTGTAGTGATGTATGATGGAACATCACCACTATTGTTGTGATGTTTGGTGGAACATCACCATGACCATTGAGGAAGTGGAGGTAGGCAGACATTGCTCCACAGTCTCTGCAGGACATAAGACTGTTGTAGTGATGTATGATGGAACATCACCATGACCATTGAGGAAGTGGAGGTAAGGCAGACATTGCTCCATAGTCTCTGCAGGACATAAGACTGTTGTTGTGATGTATGATGGAACATCACCATGACCATTGAGGAAGTGGAGGTAAGGCAGAAATTACTCCATAGTCTCTGCAGGGTATAGGATTTTTGTTATGATGGTGGAGCATCACCATGCACATTTCTCACACACTGTTTCCTGCAAGATTTAGATAGTGCATGAAATATGACTCAGAAGTTGAAGTGTCCTTCGATCTTGGACAGATCATGTATGTAGTTCACAAAATTTCAATGTGCGAGTGTTGGAATGCTTTGTATGAATGTAGACTTTTCATTGTAAACGCCATGAGCTTGCCTATTAGGGAAGGTATGGGCGTATAAGTAGTCTGTATTATTATTATTATTATTATTATTATTATGATTTTGCTCTTTGTGTTGTGTGCACTCCACCATGCTATCTCACTTTCCCCTAAAAATTTTCTCACTCCAAGGCAAAGAACTCCCCCTTTTTCTCACTCCAAGGCAAAGAACTCCCTCCCCCTTTTGCTTTCATCACTTGCTGTTCAGTGATTGAAACTCCTGTTAAGCTTCCATGCAATCCTGGATCACTCTGTCCTTTGCCTTTATTCAACTAGTGCTGTATTGGAACACCTAGGCAGTCAGTCTTGTTCTCAGCATACTCTATATGTCAAGCCACTTGCTGAGATGCCCATCTTTACAGTCTGTATTGATTAATATGGAAGCCTGGCTTAAGTTTGGCTTTTGGGAAAAAAATCAGATGCAAGTATGGACACCTTTGCTGATCAACTGATGAAATGCTTGTAATGTCTCATTCACATGCATGCACGCATGCACGCGCACACACACACACACACACGCACACACACACACACAAACACACACACACACACATTCATGCACGCACGCATGCACTCACTCACTCACTCTCTCTCTCTCTCTCTCTCTCACACACACACACATGCACACAGAGTGAACCCATGATACTGAACATTTGTTATCTGGAGTGCTGATTTCATGGCTGCATGGGTAGGCATCCCTGCAAAGGCCTTACCAGACCTCCACACACCACTGGTTGCCCCTTTCCCTTGCAGATGTACCCCTCCATCCAGGCCAAGATCTGGGGCAACATTGGTCAGATTGCAGACCTGCTGGACATGGTGCTGGACAGCTTCATCAAGCGCTCAGTGACAGGCGGCCTGGGCTCCATCCAGGCAGAGATCATGGCGGACACTGCGGTGGCCCTCACTTCTGCCAATGTCCAACTTGTCTCCCGCAAAGTCATCGGCAGACTCTGCAGGGTGAGTGGATGAATGAATGATTGAACAAATGAATGAATGAATAATGATTGAACAAATGAATGAATGAATAATGATTGAACAAATGAATGAATGAATGAATGAATTTTTATGACCTCTCCAGCTTTCAAGGGTGTGTAAGGGCATTAATCACACAATCACTATAACTAGTTAGAATACGATCAAGTAAAGTCACGATTTCCCAAGTTATTCGCCTTGTATGAAACGCATAGGGAGAAATGGAGGGTCAGATGTTATCCAAACCCATGGGGAAAACTGAGGTGAGGGGCTGGTGTCAGACTGTAATCCATGACAACAAGAGAAGGGTGACCCATCGAGTCCGAAGAAGGCGTTAATTCTCTGAAAGCTTGGCCCTGCTTGCAACTTCTCAACTTCACCAGACTCAATTGGTCACCCTTCTGTTGTTGGCACAGGGAAAACAGGGTGGTCAGTGGTGAAGATGGTGAAGATGATGATGACAGTGGTAATAATGACAATGACAGTGATGACTAGTTGTGTGAACAGAATAGCAGACAGGGATTGTTTTATTGAAATTCTGGCCAAGCAGCTCATAAAATACATGTATATACATGTATTGCCAGCTATTAACAAGTAACAAAGCTGCTTCAGTGTGTGAGATAAACTCTGGCACTGCAGACTTTTAGCAGTCCTCGTCAGAATCAGAGCATCAATGATGAAAACCAATGAGTGCCTCTTTTGACCTAATGGAGCCTCTGAAGTCAATTCAATTTTAGCAGTAGCAGCAAGGGCTTGTGGTGATGACAAATAATTTGGTAGTATTGATGATGCAGGTGTTGAAGTTATTCATTGAGAGAATGTGTTCATTGGTTATGAATTCATATGCTTTTTGGGTATATCAGAATAGTTTGAAATAGTATTGCAGTAACCATTAGCTTGAAAACATGATTAATTGTGTGTTGTGCCCTGTTTCAGCTGATCGACAGGACATGCACCTCCCCCACACCTACACTGGAGCAGCACCTCATGTGGGACGACATTGCCATTTTGGCACGCTACCTGCTCATGCTCTCCTTCAACAACTCACTTGATGGTCAGTGCCCATCCGCAGTTTGAATGAATGTGACAGTTCAGTTCCTCCCAAAATAAGCAGCTCGAATGCCTTACAGGATTTTAAGATTTTTTGACTCACATGCGAAGCAAAAGTGAGTCTATGTACTCACCCGTTTCGTCCGTCCGGGCGTCCGGGCGTCCGAAAACTTTAACGTTGGATTTTTCTCGGAGACTATTAAGTCTATCAATACCAAATGTGGCATGATGGTGTATGATGACAAGGCCTCAAAAAACATACATAGTGAATTGTCCTTGCTTCAAGGTCAAGGTCGCAGGGGCCATAAATGTTGTCTAAAAAACAGTCATTGTTCACATTTTCTCAATTTTCTCTGAAGTTTTTGAGATTGCATACCTGACCTATATATGGTATATAGGGCAAAGTAAGCCCTATCTTTTGATACCAGTTTGGTTGACCTTGGTTGACCTTGGTTCAAGGTCAAGGTCACAGGAGCTCTTCAAAGTTGGATTGTATACATATTTTGAAGTGACATTGACCCTGAACTATGGAAGATAACTGTTTCAAACTTAATAATTATGTGGGGCACATGTTATACTTTCATCATGAGACACATTTGGTCACATATCATCAAGGTCAAGGTCACTTTGACCCTTATGAAATGTGACCAAAATGGGGTAGTGAACCACTAAAAGTGACCATATCTCATGGTAGAAATAGCCAATACGCACCATTGTGCTTCCTATGTCTTAAATTAACAGCTTTGTGTTGCATGACCTTGGATGACCTTGACCTTGGGTCAAGGTCACATGTATTTTGGTAGGAAAAATGTGTAAAGCATTTCTTAATGTATGATGTCATTGGTATGTTTTCCACACATACTGTACCAGTAGACAAACCAGTGATATATGACCTTTTGACCTCGAAAAGAGATTTTGCAAAAATCTTACCCACACGTGACTGCCTGCCCCGCCAATCCGAATGCTTTAGACATAGGCAGGAAGCACGTCAGCAAAGGGGAGGTAACTCCCCCTGCCACGTGATCGCTCTTGTCTATATAAGCCTGAGCAGGCAGACACGCCGTTCTCTTTGACATTTTCGAAACTGCTGTCGCGTTTCGCTTGCACGTGGATTACTTCGTGCATTGGATTATCCTCGCCTACTTGTGTAGTGTAGAGTTTGCAGTTTCCCTTCGCTGGAGTTTAAGGGAAGTGTGCGGCTTGCCGCTTTGCTTGCGTCAGTTTTTGACGTTTTCGTTTGGCTTGGTCGCTTTGTTTTGTTTTGAGTGCACGCGCTGGAGGCTTTGTAGTTGCTTTGGTGCGTCGCTACTCGTTTTCTTTCAGTTATAGCGACGACTTGCTCTTGCTTGTTTGCTTGTCTTCGCTTGTCACTGTGTTGTTCGCCTTACTCGACGTACGGGAGGTTTTTGCGTCCCGTGCGCAGTAATGGCGTCTCGCTTCCACGCGCCTCTTTCGACTTTCCCGCCTCGGTAAGATGGGCGGATAGAGACGTGCCGCTGTTGCGTTAGTTTGAACGCTTGTGTGTGTGTTTGGGACTTGAGCGCTTGGACGTTTAGTGCAAGCGCTAGTTCTCGGGTGTGTTGGCGAGTAGTTGCTCGTCTTGGAGCGACGACAGGCTGGTGTTTCGCTTGTTTGCTTGTCTTGCTGTCGTTACGCGTGTGCCCGCGGTTGTTCCTGTGACGTCATTCGGCGCTGCGAATTTTTTCGTTCTCGCAAGCTACTGTTACTGTTCTGTTTTTCCCACTTGGTCTGTTTCGAACGTGTACTCTGCGGCTGTTTCCGCGTTTGCTCCTTCGGCTGGTGGTGGTGGCGGCTGCCTTGTCTAACCCGTTGTTTGGTTAGACTTGGCATTCGCGTCTTTGCTTGCTGCTTCTCAGTCTGCCTTGGGGCGAAGGACGGCGTTTGCCGCGTCGTCTGCGCCTAGGCAGATTTTGGGGCTATCGCCCTCTTGTTTTATCAGGGTTGTCTTCGCGTTCCCTGTTGTTACCTCTTTGTGCGCTATTCCCGGGCGTCTGGCCGGGCGCCTGGGGGTGAGCATTAAGGACGTCCCTCCTTCACGCTGGCGTGGGTGCGCACTCTGACGTCGCCACCCTGGGGGCAGCGACATTGGGAGAAGGGAGGTTCTAGCTCATGAGGAGTGAGTGTTTCTGCTTAAAAGAATCATTCCTTCTCTTGAGCTCACGGGTCGGTCGGTTTAGCGTGTTTCCGCGGCGTTTCCTGTCTTGATAGGTGGCGCTGCGGAGTTCGGTCTTGGCACGCTGTGGTTGTTAGGCCCAACACGCGGTCTGCTAGATGGTGGACGCTGTGCTGGGCCTGCATTTGCTTTCTCTGTTGGTGGGTGGGGGCGAGGGGGGTTTCTAGCCCGGCCCCTCCCCTGTCCCGTGCATGTGGGAGAGGCGTTTGCTGTCTTCTCCGCTTCTGTTTCTTTCCGCAGGTCAGACCACGGTTTTGTTTTGCTTTCAGCCTTTTGCACTACGTGAACCCTGCTCACCGCGTGTCCGGCTGGTCGGGTCAGCCTGGTCAGGCTGGGACCTGCCTTGCCTGGATTTGTGGTTCCTGGCTCCTGGGCAAGGGTGCGAGCAGGTCGGCTCGGTCTGGTACGTATAGTGCGGTCAGTTGTGGCCAGTTCCCGCGCCCTCGGATAGAGGCGCGATGAGGCTTTTCTGACGGAAGGCGGTCCCGCGCTCCCCCCGGGTTGAGCTTGCGGTTAGACCAGGCAGAGCGGAGCTCCCGGCCATCCAGCTGTCACTGCTTGGTTCGGTAGAGCGTGCCGCCTCCCTTCCCGTGCACTCCTCCCACCGCGCTCCCGCAAGGTCGAGCTTGCGGTTAGGCCTCCCACCGCGCTCCCGCAAGGTCGAGCTTGCGGTTAGGCCTCCCACCGCGCTCCCGCGAGGTCGAGCTTGCGGTTAGGCCTTCCACCGCGCTCCCGCAAGGTCGAGCTTGCGGTTAGGCCTCCCACCGCGCTCCCGCAAGGTCGAGCTTGCGGTTAGGCCTCCCACCGCGCTCCCGCAAGGTCGAGCTTGCGGTTAGGCCAGGGCAGATCGGAGCTCCCGGCCATCCAGCTGACACTGCTTGGTCCGGTTGAGCGTGCCGCCTCCCTTCCCATGCACTCCTCCCACCGCGCTCCCGCAAGGTCGAGCTTGCGGTTAGGCCAGGGCAGATCGGAGCTCCCGGCCATCCAGCTGTCACTGCTTGGTCCGGTTGAGCGTGCCGCCTCCCTTCCCGTGCACTCCTCCCACTGCGCTCCCATCAGGTCGAGCAGGGCGGAGCGGCACTCTCACCGCGCTCCCGCAAGGTCGAGCTCTGCGGTGGGGCCTAGGCAGAGCGCTGCCCCCAGCCTTTCAGCTGGCGCTGTTTGGTTCGGTGAGCGCGCCGCCTCCCTTCCCGTGCACTCCCCTGTGCCCCGCCCCCGCGCTCCCGCCAGGTCGAGCAGGGCGGAGTGGCGCCCTTACCTCGCTCCCGTAAGGTCGATCTCGGCGGTGGGGTCACGGCAGAGCGTGGCTCCCAGCCATTCAGCAAGCACTGCTTGGTCTGGTGATCATGCCGCCCTCCTTTCTGTGCACTCCCATGGGCCCCGGCCCCGCGCTTCCGTATGGTCAAGAGGACCAGTGCAGCGCGGTCATGGGTCTGTTTTCTCCTCTGGCTCCGCGGTCGTCGACTGTGTTTCTCCCTGCGGGGAGGCGAGTCTAGAACGACCGGATCAGAGCCCAGCGAGTTGGCACGATCGGTTCTCGGACCCTGGTTCCACTGCGGCTGCGGAAGAGGGGTGGGACGTTGGGTCGGTTGACCAAAGCTCCTATCTTTCTCTGTCTGTGGACTCTTCCGGTGAGGAACCGTTTGGCGCGGCTGTGATTCGGCCCTTTCAGGTGCGCGATCCCAGTCTTCTGCCGCGCGGACTTTGTTCTTCTCCTACGCGGTCACACGCTCTGCAACGGGCTTATGCCGTGTGGCGTCGACAAGTTCACGACAGCGCTATTCTGAGGGTGGTGCGGGACGGATATAAAATTCCGTTCACGACTCCTCCGCGTCTGTCACTTGAGCCTCTTGCTTTTCCTAAACCCTTTCACCCTGAGAAGGTGAAGGTGTTGGACGAGGAAGTCGCTTCTCTGCTGGTCAAGCAGGTTGTTCAGGAGGTGTCTCTTGCCTCACCGGGGTTTTACTCCAGAATTTTCGCGGTTGCGAAACATTCCGGTGGGTTTCGCCCGGTTCTAGACCTCTCGCGGTTGAACAAGTCTGTTCGCGAGATGCCTTTTAAGATGGAGTCTTCCAGGTCGGTGCGTGATGCAATTCGCCCTGGCGATTGTGCCACGTCATTGGACCTGCAGGATGCGTACTTCCATGTCTCGATGCATCCGGACATGTGGAAGTATCTGCGTTTCGTCTGGGGAGACCGGGTTTTTCAATTCGTTTCCCTGCCTTTCGGTCTGTCTACTGCCCCTTTCATTTTCACCAAGATCACCAAACAGTTGGCGATGTTGGTGAGGGGCAGGGGAGTGCGTTTGCGGATGTACCTGGACGATTGGTTGATTTTACATCGCTCGTCTCGGCAGTGTGCCCAGGACACGGAAACGGTGGTCCAACTTGCACAGGGCCTTGGTTTCAACTTCTCGTTGAAAAAGTCTGACTTCCTTCCGTCAACTTCATTCCAGTACCTCGGCATGCAGTTCGACACTCTCGCCTTCTCTGTCCGTCCGTCCGCGGACAGGTTGCGGTCGTTGTCAGACCTACTCTCTCACTTACGTGGTGTGGAGAGCGCTCCCTATCGTGCTCTTCTCTCCTTGCTTGGCAAGATGGAGTCGATGGCTACCCTGTTGCCTTTGGCACGGGTCGCCAAACGACCCCTTCAGAGGCAGCTTGCCAGCCGGGTCTCCGACTGCTCCGATTTTGATCAGATGGTGGTTCTGGGGGACTGGTTTCGGGAAGCCACTTTGCGTTGGATGGACGTGACGTGGCTCCATTCTTCTGTCCCTATCCGTCCCCAGGGTCCTATCGTCTATCTGTTCACAGACGCTTCGAGGAACGGTTGGGGTGGGCACACAGACACGGACTCGGTGTCCGGTCTGTGGTCTCAGAGCGAGTCGCGGCTGCACATCAACTTTCTGGAGATGGAAGCAGTTTTTCTCTCTCTCCAGGGGTTACTGTCAGTCTTGAGGAATCGGCACGTAACAGTCTCAGGTGACAATGTCACATGCCTGAGTTATCTCCGGCATCAAGGAGGCACAGTTTCTACGTCGTTGTCTCTGAAAGCTGAGGAGATTCTGGTTTGGGCTGATTCCCATGGCATTTCCATTTCCACGGAATTCATTCCTGGAAACGTTGAATGTGCTGGCGGATCACCTAAGCCGGAGGAATCAGGTTCTGCCTACAGAGTGGACTGTAGCGCATCAGGCTCTAGAGCAGGTGTGGCTTCGCTGGGGCAAGCCGATGGTGGATCTGTTCGCCACCCGGTTCAACACGCGTTTGCCGTGTTACTTCTCCCCTATGCATGATCCACAGGCTCTCGGGCGGGATGCCTTTGCTAGGTCGTGGTCGGGCATGGAAGTCTACGCTTTCCCTCCCACGCGGCTTCTTCCGAGGGTGTTGGCCAAGGTCGCCCTGGAGCGTCCTCGCATGATCCTGGTCGCGCCTTTCTGGCCTGGAGCTTCCTGGTTCCCTGATCTGCTGGCTCTGGCCGATGGGGAGCGCATCGAGCTTCATCTCTCTGCGTGCACTCTCGTGCAACCTCGTTCGGGAATTGGCCATCCGAATGTTCACTTGTTGAACCTTTCTGCTTGGCTTCTTTCCAACACAGGATCACCTGGCTAGTTCCTTGTTTTCTCGTTTGTTTTGCACATAGTCAGATCTTTCCTCCTCTGTGGGATGGGTTTTCTGCTTCTCCGTTTTCTAGGTCGTATCCCTAGAATGTGTTGTTGATCCTTCTGCTGGTGCCTCTCGGACTCATGTACTCCGCAAGGTTGCCACCTCTGTAGCGTTTGCCAAGAGTATCTCTTTGGTTCACTTTATGAGGGCGGTCTGCTGGTGCAGTGACTGTGTTCACACGCTTTTAACTGTGTGAGGTTCGGGTTCGTCATGTCAACGACACCTTGGGCATCAACAAGTTGGTTGTTGCGGATTGGCTCTTCGTGTTTGAGTGTGAGTAGTTTTTCTGTTGGGTCAGGTGTTTATGCACAACCCACCGCCCATTGCTGGGCAATCATATCACTGGTTTGTCTACTGGTACAGTATGTGTGGAAAACTTTAAGAAATTTAAACTAATTTCTATGTTTTCCTAACATACTTACCAGTAGACAAATTACTGTCCCACCCACCTCCCCGTTTGTGCATTTGCTCGGGTTATCTCGGCAATGTCAAGAGAACGGCGTGTCTGCCTGCTCAGGCTTATATAGACAAGAGCGATCACGTGGCAGGGGGAGTTACCTCCCCTTTGCTGACGTGCTTCCTGCCTATGTCTAAAGCATTCGGATTGGCGGGGCAGGCAGTCACGTGTGGGTAAGATTTTTGCAAAATCTCTTTTCGAGGTCAAAAGGTCATATATCACTGGTTTGTCTACTGGTAAGTATGTTAGGAAAACATAGAAATTAGTTTAAATTTCTTAAAATTTAGTTGTTTGACCTTGACCTTGAAGGTCACCTGAAGGTCAAGGTCATATAAAGGTCAAGGTCAAGCATGTGAGTCGTATGGGCTTTGCCCTTCTTGTGTGTCATTGTAACATACACTGCCTTTCAAAATGATGCCAACATTATAATGATATGTGCAGTAGTTGCTAAGTTATGACAATTGAAATACATATGTACCAAAAGATAGCTTTTTGAGAAAAAAGCATTTCAAATTAGAGCTTCATTTTGCATCGCAACCTACTACTTGTACTTAAGCTACATCAATGAAATTTGGCCCAGTGTTAACCCTTACATATATCCCTGAACAGCCAATGAAAATGAGCTACGTGTTTAGATGAGAGCCCGTGGCATGCAACAATACACAATACTTTACCAGTTTGATCAAGAATACCTCAGGATCGATGTAATGATGAGGTGGGGGTGTTATGCAATCAAAGTTTTCTCCATGCTGTAATTGCAGTGCCTAACTAAAGACAATAAAAGTAATCATTCATCAGTAGATTTGAAATCTGAAACTCTCTGAGTTTAGGTGAATGGTTCAGCTTTTTGAATCAAATTAAATCTCAGAATCAATGGAGTGATCCCCTTGGAATAATTTTTGGCTGTATATTGATTTGAACAAAGTATCTAAGGGACTCAACTTGGGAGGACCGGTCACATTTTAGGATGGACGATAAACACTAACAAGCATGGACATAGCTTCTGTAGCTTCCAGCTTCAGATAAGAAAGTAAAGGAATGTCTAAGTAAGTGGAATGCAAGTAGTATTATAACAGTTGGCTGCAAATTGAGATATTGATACACTATATACATAGAATTGTGCTCAGTGCTCTGTATTCTTACTCTGTCCTGAACTTAGGCATTAATATACTGTGTTCATTGGGTTGTTCTGTTCACAATGCCCTCCAGTCTTCCTCAGTCCCAAGTCACAATGGTTTTGTGTGTATTCCAGTGGCCAGCCACCTGCCCTTCCTGTTCCACATCGTGACGCTGTTGGTGTCTACTGGGCCTCTGTCTCTGCGGGCTTCCACCCACGGCCTGGTCATCAACATCATCCACTCCCTGTGCACCTGCTCCCAGCTGCACTTCAGCGGTCAGTTGTGCTTACTTACTTAGCACTTATATCTCTCCATGACAGTAGGCTCATAAGGCCTTGAGGCTCTCCCTCCAGGCCATCCTCATCCACCATGGCCTTCCCCAGCTCCCCCATCCTGCTGCCTTCCTCTCTGTCTCCACTGCCATTCTCCAGGTCGGCTTTGGTCTTCACATAATTTGTTTCCCTTCCAGTGCCCACCCAAGTGCTGTCTCACTGTCATTCTCTCCACCTCCCCTCAGAACATGTCCAATCCAGTTCCATCCTCATCGTCTTAGTTCATCGCTGAGCCTGTACATTTGTTATCTGTCTGCTTCCACCTTGTTTGTCACTCTGTTTATATTGCTTCGCAAACATGAGCATGCATGATTGAAGCACACATGCATTCATGTACTCTTATACATGCACATGCATGCATGCTTACACACATGCAAGCCCATAATTTCATTCATGCACTTGTTCTAAGACAGAACTGTGCATTCACTAATTCTCTCATACACAACTCCCATACAGAGGAGTCTTTGAAAGCTTGTGGTGACATTGGCACACAAAAGTGTGTAGAGACACACACGTTAGTACATGTTCAACAATTACTTTGAGTTTTGCGGATATCTTTCCCCCTCAGGAAACATTGTAGTATAATGGAAGAATCTCTCTCTCTCTCTCTCTCTCTCTCTCTCTCTCTCTCTCTCTCTCTCTCTCTCTCTCTCTCTCTCTCTCTCTCTCTCTCTCTCTCTCTCTCTCTCAGTGGAGTCAGAAGATGAAACCCAGATTGCCTTTGATAGTTAATTTTCTGTCATGTTAACACTGTGAATCTCAGCATGAGTTTTAAGGTCAATGTTTGATTAAGAGCATACGTTGAAGGTGTTAGGATAAGAGGCTGAACTTGATGGAGTCTGCTTGGGGTCTTACTGGGTCTTATCTTGATTAAGAGAGACCTAGGTCAGATGATCAGCATTCACATCTCTCATCCAGACAAGTGGGAAAACTATCCTCAGGTGTGAGTTATGTTCTTGATCACATGAAAGTTGTTGTATTATGGTGATCAAGACTGAAAATCCCTGAGAGAAATTTCCTGCACTCTTCATGAGTGACTGCTCCAACGGACTGTGACTCTTCCTTTCTTTCATCACACAGAGAGCACCCTGCAGGTGCTGAAGCTGAGCCTGGCTGAGTTCTCCCTGCCCAAGTTCTACCAGCTCTTTGGCATCAGCAAGGTCAAGTCGGCCGCCGTCAGTGCTTTCCGCACCAGCTACCGCCCTGGCGACCGCTCCTTCACCATGTCGCCTCCCGAGAACGAGAAGATGTCTTTGGGGTCACTGGAGGCCATTGCTGATGCTCTGCTGGAGATAATGGAGGCATGCATGACGGACATCCCCAACTGCGAATGGCTTCAGCAATGGACAGACCTGGCCCGCAGGTGAGCGGAGGAAAGAGTAGGGAAGGAGGGATTGGAAGTCTGGAGGGCATGGGATGAAAAGAGTGGTCAAGGGAGTGGGAAGAATATGGAAGTGGTGGAAGAACGTGGCGGGGGATGAATGGAAAGAGCTTGAGGAGTGGGATGGAAAGAGTAAGGGAGGAATATGGGATGATACAGGGAGGGGGAGGATGGGTCTTGACAAGAACAGAAATGAGAATAAGGACAAGGATGAGAAAAATAAAGACAGGGAGTGAGGAAAGTAAGGGAGGGAGGAATGACAGTTAATTATCTGGAAGGTTATCAGGTTTAGAAGTTGTGGATTTGAGTTAGGAACTTGTGGAGCTATAACTGGTGCATGTAACTTTGAAGCTCAGACTTCAATTGTGTTGTTGTTGGTCTTTTTACATAGGTTTGCATTCCAATACAACCCAGCCCTCCAGCCCAGAGCTATCATCGTGTTTGGCTGCATCAGCAAGACCGTCACAGACTCGGAGATCAAACAGCTCCTCAAGATCATGATGAAGGTAAGATAGACTTGCTTCTTTACTTAAAAAAATAAAATCGAACTAGTGTGAGTGGAGGATGAACATGAACTTTTTATAATAATGAAGTTAAACTGGAAATGAATATACTTTGGGGAAAGGATGTGATTTTAGTAAGGAGGGATGGGATTGTGTATTCAAAGTTATTGTTGAGCTTTACTCTGTGAGACCATCTCTTTTTATCAGTGTGTTCCAAATGCATAGTAGTTGATAGGAAGACAGCAGTATTACTTTTAATGGCTCTCATTTTAATGAGAATTGTGTTGGACACAAGCCTCATATTGACTGTGGCATGAATGTAAATGGTGTGTCATGTTGGTTTCAGGCCTTGGAGTCCTACACAGACCTGACACTGATAGAGGCAGTGGTGATGTGTCTGACTCGACTCCACCCACTGCTCAAAGCTGTGAGTATCCCTCACTCTATCTGCTCATTCTTGAGTATTTGTTTCAGTGTGTTTTGTATCCCAGAGTACATGTTTCACTGTGTGTGAATAGTGCACCGTTTGTGCAGAAGTCCCAATGTGTGATCCATGGACATTTATATTTTCTTCTCGTCTGTATCAGTTCACAAATAGCAGCTGCCGCATGTTGCCCCATCTTGAGCTGGAACATGCGTCCATTTTGCTTTTGGGGCCTCATCCAGGAGCTGAGACGTGGGCGGCCCCAAGTAGCAAGTGCCACTGGGGGTGTCAATGTGTGAGGCAAAATTCATGGCCCACTTCAGCACTGGGTCTTGCTCCAAATCCACATCTGATAAATCCAAATCTACATCTGATAAATCCAAATCTACATCTGATAAATCCAAATCCAAATCCAAATCTGATAAGAGTGTTCGGTTCCCCTTAAAATTCTTGTTTCAGAGTTCCAACTGTCCTTGCTAAACTCTGGCTTCTCAGCTGCATTTCATGTGTGAATCTTTATTCTTTTTTGTTCTGTCTTAAAAACATTTCTCCTGTCGGTAATTTCACCTATTCATTAGCAAGGTTTTGTCACAGCACCTGCATTTTCCTCCCATCAGAAATCTTTGTTTAAAAAGCAAGCCTACCTCGTTTGCAATTTCATCTGATTGTATAGAGTTAGGAGTAGATGTTGTTTTTTTCTTCTGTGGGATTGGTAGATGAATGTTGGGGTAGGTAGATGAGTGTTGGGGTAGGTAGATGAGTGTTGGGGTAGGTAGATGAGTGTTGGGGTAGGTAGATGAGTGTTGGGGTAGGTAGATGAGTGTTGGGGTAGGTAGATGAGTTTTGGGGTTGGTAGATGAGTGTTGGGGTAAGTAGGTGAGTGTTGGGGTAAGTAGATGAGTATTGGGGTAGGTAGATGAGTGTTGGGGTAGGTAGATGAGTGTTGGGGTAGGTAGATGAGTGTTGGGGTTGGATATGGGTTGTGGTGACCAGTTTGTTGCTGCCTGTGGATTGGGCTCAATTTTCCAAGATGGTTTGAATGCTTGGTTGGGTCTTAATGATCTGACTCTGTTCTGATGCATTCTGGAGGCACCTTTGATGCTTGTTGCCTATGTGGTTGAGCCACTGGAACAGGCCCCTAAAAGCCCAGTAGCCAGGGTTCCTGCTGATACCAGGCTGAGCTACTGGAACAGGCCCCTAAAAGCCCAGTAGCCAGGGTTCCTGCTGATACCAGGCTGAGCTACTGGAACAGGCCCCTAAAAGCCCAGTAGCCAGGGTTCCTGCTGATAAGAGGAGAACTGAATAGCTTTGACAGTATGTTGCACTGTTCTGTTCTAATATGTTCTCCCATACACTATTCCTTTCTGTCTGCTGCAGGAGTCGCCCACACACAAGTTCCTGTTCTGGGTGGCCATCTCAGTGCTGCAGCTGGATGAGGAGTCACTCTATGCTGCAGGCCTGGCGCTGCTGGAACAGAACCTCCACACCATGGACAGCATGAACCTCTTTGAGAGGGAGGTGAGCACTGGCCTTTGTATCTTTGTAAATACACGAAAATACTGACAAAAACTTCTGCTTCATGCCCATGCATAGACATGAAAATAGTTGCTATAACTCCTGCCTTACATTCATGCATATGGTCAAGAGTACAGAGGTGCTGAGTATTGGTGTGACACAAATATTTCAAAATAAACTTTCTGATACATTAATGATACACTCTTCATTTCACAT
Organism: Theodoxus fluviatilis; assembly: GCA_034096865.1. NCBI lineage: Eukaryota > Metazoa > Mollusca > Gastropoda > Cycloneritida > Neritidae > Theodoxus > Theodoxus fluviatilis. The sequence goes on from JAWQFJ010000040.1 coordinate 22,185, forward strand.
AAATATGATGCATTAGGTGATGTCTCAACTGTACAGAAAAGAAAAACTGAATTTAATCTTTAGTTTAGTTGTATTTGAAGAAGACAGTTTGGAGTCTCATCTTAACTTGACACCACCACTCATTCAGAAAAAGAGCCACAAAAGATAAACTATTCAACATAAAAACTTTATTGCAGCTTCAACATCCAAGTATTAATGATATTTTTGCTCCTAGGTCAAGAAGAAATGAAATAAAACCATAATTGTTAGTCAAATTAGAGGTTAGCATTCGTCTTAACTCAACTTTACACCGCAGCCAATTTTCATGTCACACTTTCACTGACGGCATTCAATCTTTCGCGCAAAATATTAAAAACATCAAAGTTGAAGAAGATATATTGAGCATCAAACACATGTGCAAAAACATCGATCTTTTGTCAACAACATGAAACAAGTTTGGATTGTGTGAGTTGACAGTGTGAGGAGAAAGAGGCTCTGTTTTGAGGTAGGGTAGTGAAATAGGTGTACTCAGCACCTGCGTACTCTTGACCATATACAAGAGAGTTATGGCAAAAACTTCTGCCTCATATCCTTGTTTAAATATGGTTGCACCAGCAAAAACTCCCACCTCCTATCTGTGTATATATATGGGAGCATTAACAGAAACTCCTGCCTCACATCCTTGTTAATACATGAGAGCACTAGCAAACACTCCTGCCTCACATCCTTGTTAGTACATGGGAGCACTGGCAAACACTCCTGCCTCACATCCTTGTTAGTACATGGGAGCACTGGCAAACACTCCTGCCTCACATCCTTGTTAGTACATGGGAGCACTGGCAAACACTCCTGCCTCACATCCTTGTTAGTACATGGGAGCACTGGCAAACACTCCTGCCTCACATCCTTGTTAATACATGGGAGCACTGGCAAACACTCCTGCCTCACATCCTTGTTAATACATGGGAGCACTGGCAAACACTCCTGCCTCACATCCTTGTTAATACATGGGAGCACTGGCAACAACCCATGCCTTCTATCTGTGTTTATATATGGGAGCATTAACAGAAACTCCTGCCTCACATCCTTGTTAATACATGGGAGCACTGGCAAACACTCCTGCCTCACATCCTTGTTAGTACATGGGAGCACTGGCAACACTCCTGCCTCACATCCTTGTTAGTACATGGGAGCACTGGCAAACACTCCTGCCTCACATCCTTGTTAGTACATGGGAGCACTGGCAAACACTCCTGCCTCACATCCTTGTTAATACATGGGAGCACTGGCAAACACTCCTGCCTCACATCCTTGTTAGTACATGGGAGCACTGGCAAACACTCCTGCCTCACATCCTTGTTAGTACATGGGAGCACTGGCAACACTCCTGCCTCACATCCTTGTTAATACATGGGAGCACTGGCAAACACTCCTGCCTCACATCCTTGTTAGTACATGGGAGCACTGGCAAACACTCCTGCCTCACATCCTTGTTAGTACATGGGAGCACTGGCAAACACTCCTGCCTCACATCCTTGTTAGTACATGGGAGCACTAGCAAACACTCCTGCCTCACATCCTTGTTAGTACATGGGAGCACTGGCAAACACTCCTGCCTCACATCCTTGTTAGTACATGGGAGCACTAGCAAACACTCCTGCCTCACATCCTTGTTAGTACATGGGAGCACTGGCAAACACTCCTGCCTCACATCCTTGTTAGTACATGGGAGCACTGGCAAACACTCCTGCCTCACATCCTTGTTAGTACATGGGAGCACTGGCAAAAACTCCTGCCTCACATCCTTGTTAATACATGGGAGCACTGGCAAACACTCCTGCCTCCCATCCTTGTTAGTACATGGGAGCACTGGCAAACACTCCTGCCTCACATCCTTGTTAGTACATGGGAGCACTGGCAAACACTCCTGCCTCACATCCTTGTTAGTACATGGGAGCACTGGCAAACACTCCTGCCTCACATCCTTGTTAGTACATGGGAGCACTGGCAAAAACTCCTGCCTCACATCCTTGTTAATACATGGGAGCACTGGCAAACACTCCTGCCTCACATCCTTGTTAGTACATGGGAGCACTAGCAAACACTCCTGCCTCACATCCTTGTTAGTACATGGGAGCACTGGCAAACACTCCTGCCTCACATCCTTGTTAGTACATGGGAGCACTAGCAAACACTCCTGCCTCACATCCTTGTTAGTACATGGGAGCACTGGCAAACACTCCTGCCTCACATCCTTGTTAGTACATGGGAGCACTAGCAAACACTCCTGCCTCACATCCTTGTTAATACATGGGAGCACTGGCAAACACTCCTGCCTCACATCCTTGTTAGTACATGGGAGCACTGGCAAACACTCCTGCCTCACATCCTTGTTAGTACATGGGAGCACTAGCAAACACTCCTGCCTCACATCCTTGTTAATACATGGGAGCACTGGCAAACACTCCTGCCTCACATCCTTGTTAGTACATGGGAGCACTGGCAAACACTCCTGCCTCACATCCTTGTTAGTACATGGGAGCACTGGCAAACACTCCTGCCTCACATCCTTGTTAATACATGGGAGCACTGGCAAACACTCCTGCCTCACATCCTTGTTAGTACATGGGAGCACTGGCAAACACTCCTGCCTCACATCCTTGTTAGTACATGGGAGCTCTGGCAAACACTCCTGCCTCACATCCTTGTTAGTACATGGGAGCACTAGCAAACACTCCTGCCTCACATCCTTGTTAGTACATGGGAGCACTGGCAAACACTCCTGCCTCACATCCTTGTTAGTACATGGGAGCACTAGCAAACACTCCTGCCTCACATCCTTGTTAGTACATGGGAGCACTGGCAAACACTCCTGCCTCACATCCTTGTTAGTACATGGGAGCACTGGCAAACACTCCTGCCTCACATCCTTGTTAATACATGGGAGCACTGGCAAACACTCCTGCCTCACATCCTTGTTAGTACATGGGAGCACTGGCAAACACTCCTGCCTCACATCCTTGTTAGTACATGGGAGCACTGGCAACAACCCATGCCTCCCATCCTTGTTAGTACATGGGAGCACTGGCAACACTCCTGCCTCCCATCCTTGTTAGTACATGGGAGCACTGGCAACACTCCTGCCTCCCATCCTTGTTAGTACATGGGAGCACTGGCAAACACTCCTGCCTCACATCCTTGTTAGTACATGGGAGCACTGGCAACAACCCATGCCTCCCATCCTTGTTAGTACATGGGAGCACTGGCAACACTCCTGCCTCCCATCCTTGTTAGTACATGGGAGCACTGGCAAACACTCCTGCCTCACATCCTTGTTAGTACATGGGAGCACTGGCAACAACCCATGCCTCCCATCCTTGTTAGTACATGGGAGCACTGGCAACACTCCTGCCTCCCATCCTTGTTAGTACATGGGAGCACTGGCAAACACTCCTGCCTCACATCCTTGTTAGTACATGGGAGCACTGGCAAACACTCCTGCCTCACATCCTTGTTAGTACATGGGAGCACTGGCAACAACCCATGCCTCACATCCTTGTTAATACATGGGAGCACTGGCAACAACCCATGCCTCCCATCCTTGTTAGTACATGGGAGCACTGGCAACACTCCTGCCTCACATCCTTGTTAGTACATGGGAGCACTGGCAAAAACTCCTGCCTCACATCCTTGTTAGTACATGGGAGCACTGGCAAACACTCCTGCCTCACATCCTTGTTAGTACATGGGAGCACTGGCAAACACTCCTGCCTCACATCCTTGTTAGTACATGGGAGCACTGGCAACAACCCATGCCTCCCATCCTTGTTAGTACATGGGAGCACTGGCAACACTCCTGCCTCCCATCCTTGTTAGTACATGGGAGCACTGGCAAACACTCCTGCCTCACATCCTTGTTAGTACATGGGAGCACTGGCAACAACCCATGCCTCCCATCCTTGTTAGTACATGGGAGCACTGGCAACACTCCTGCCTCCCATCCTTGTTAGTACATGGGAGCACTAGCAAACACTCCTGCCTCACATCCTTGTTAGTACATGGGAGCACTGGCAACACTCCTGCCTCACATCCTTGTTAGTACATGGGAGCACTGGCAACAACCCATGCCTCCCATCCTTGTTAGTACATGGGAGCACTGGCAACAACCCATGCCTCACATCCTTGTTAGTACATGGGAGCACTAGCAAACACTCCTGCCTCACATCCTTGTTAGTACATGGGAGCACTGGCAAAAACTCCTGCCTCACATCCTTGTTAATACATGGGAGCACTGGCAAACACTCCTGCCTCACATCCTTGTTAGTACATGGGAGCACTGGCAAAAACTCCTGCCTCACATCCTTGTTAATACATGGGAGCACTGGCAAACACTCCTGCCTCACATCCTTGTTAGTACATGGGAGCACTAGCAAACACTCCTGCCTCACATCCTTGTTAGTACATGGGAGCACTAGCAAACACTCCTGCCTCACATCCTTGTTAGTACATGGGAGCACTGGCAAACACTCCTGCCTCACATCCTTGTTAGTACATGGGAGCACTGGCAACACTCCTGCCTCACATCCTTGTTAGTACATGGGAGCACTAGCAAACACTCCTGCCTCCCATCCTTGTTAGTACATGGGAGCACTAGCAAACACTCCTGCCTCACATCCTTGTTAGTACATGGGAGCACTGGCAAACACTCCTGCCTCACATCCTTGTTAGTACATGGGAGCACTAGCAAACACTCCTGCCTCACATCCTTGTTAGTACATGGGAGCACTAGCAAACACTCCTGCCTCACATCCTTGTTAGTACATGGGAGCACTAGCAAACACTCCTGCCTCACATCCTTGTTAGTACATGGGAGCACTAGCAAACACTCCTGCCTCACATCCTTGTTAGTACATGGGAGCACTAGCAAACACTCCTGCCTCACATCCTTGTTAGTACATGGGAGCACTAGCAAACACTCCTGCCTCACATCCTTGTTAGTACATGGGAGCACTGGCAAACACTCCTGCCTCACATCCTTGTTAGTACATGGGAGCACTAGCAAACACTCCTGCCTCACATCCTTGTTAGTACATGGGAGCACTGGCAAACACTCCTGCCTCACATCCTTGTTAGTACATGGGAGCACTAGCAAACACTCCTGCCTCACATCCTTGTTAATACATGGGAGCACTGGCAAACACTCCTGCCTCACATCCTTGTTAGTACATGGGAGCACTGGCAAACACTCCTGCCTCACATCCTTGTTAATACATGGGAGCACTGGCAAACACTCCTGCCTCACATCCTTGTTAGTACATGGGAGCACTGGCAAACACTCCTGCCTCACATCCTTGTTAGTACATGGGAGCACTGGCAAACACTCCTGCCTCACATCCTTGTTAATACATGGGAGCACTGGCAAACACTCCTGCCTCACATCCTTGTTAGTACATGGGAGCACTGGCAAACACTCCTGCCTCACATCCTTGTTAGTACATGGGAGCACTGGCAAACACTCCTGCCTCACATCCTTGTTAGTACATGGGAGCACTAGCAAACACTCCTGCCTCACATCCTTGTTAGTACATGGGAGCACTGGCAAACACTCCTGCCTCACATCCTTGTTAGTACATGGGAGCACTGGCAAACACTCCTGCCTCACATCCTTGTTAGTACATGGGAGCACTGGCAAACACTCCTGCCTCACATCCTTGTTAATACATGGGAGCACTGGCAAACACTCCTGCCTCACATCCTTGTTAGTACATGGGAGCACTGGCAACACTCCTGCCTCACATCCTTGTTAGTACATGGGAGCACTGGCAAACACTCCTGCCTCACATCCTTGTTAGTACATGGGAGCACTGGCAAACACTCCTGCCTCACATCCTTGTTAATACATGGGAGCACTGGCAAACACTCCTGCCTCACATCCTTGTTAATACATGGGAGCACTGGCAAACACTCCTGCCTCACATCCTTGTTAGTACATGGGAGCACTGGCAAACACTCCTGCCTCACATCCTTGTTAGTACATGGGAGCACTGGCAAACACTCCTGCCTCACATCCTTGTTAGTACATGGGAGCACTGGCAAACACTCCTGCCTCACATCCTTGTTAGTACATGGGAGCACTGGCAAACACTCCTGCCTCACATCCTTGTTAGTACATGGGAGCACTGGCAAACACTCCTGCCTCACATCCTTGTTAGTACATGGGAGCACTGGCAACACTCCTGCCTCACATCCTTGTTAGTACATGGGAGCACTAGCAAACACTCCTGCCTCACATCCTTGTTAGTACATGGGAGCACTGGCAAACACTCCTGCCTCACATCCTTGTTAGTACATGGGAGCACTGGCAAACACTCCTGCCTCACATCCTTGTTAGTACATGGGAGCACTGGCAAACACTCCTGCCTCACATCCTTGTTAGTACATGGGAGCACTGGCAAACACTCCTGCCTCACATCCTTGTTAGTACATGGGAGCACTGGCAAACACTCCTGCCTCACATCCTTGTTAGTACATGGGAGCACTGGCAAACACTCCTGCCTCACATCCTTGTTAGTACATGGGAGCACTGGCAAACACTCCTGCCTCACATCCTTGTTAGTACATGGGAGCACTGGCAAACACTCCTGCCTCACATCCTTGTTAATACATGGGAGCACTGGCAAACACTCCTGCCTCACATCCTTGTTAGTACATGGGAGCACTGGCAAACACTCCTGCCTCACATCCTTGTTAGTACATGGGAGCACTGGCAAACACTCCTGCCTCACATCCTTGTTAGTACATGGGAGCACTGGCAAACACTCCTGCCTCACATCCTTGTTAGTACATGGGAGCACTGGCAAACACTCCTGCCTCACATCCTTGTTAGTACATGGGAGCACTAGCAAACACTCCTGCCTCACATCCTTGTTAGTACATGGGAGCACTGGCAAACACTCCTGCCTCACATCCTTGTTAGTACATGGGAGCACTAGCAAACACTCCTGCCTCACATCCTTGTTAGTACATGGGAGCACTGGCAAACACTCCTGCCTCACATCCTTGTTAGTACATGGGAGCACTGGCAAACACTCCTGCCTCACATCCTTGTTAGTACATGGGAGCACTAGCAAACACTCCTGCCTCACATCCTTGTTAATACATGGGAGCACTGGCAAACACTCCTGCCTCACATCCTTGTTAGTACATGGGAGCACTGGCAAACACTCCTGCCTCACATCCTTGTTAGTACATGGGAGCACTGGCAAACACTCCTGCCTCACATCCTTGTTAATACATGGGAGCACTGGCAAACACTCCTGCCTCACATCCTTGTTAGTACATGGGAGCACTGGCAAACACTCCTGCCTCACATCCTTGTTAGTACATGGGAGCACTGGCAAACACTCCTGCCTCACATCCTTGTTAGTACATGGGAGCACTAGCAAACACTCCTGCCTCACATCCTTGTTAGTACATGGGAGCACTGGCAAACACTCCTGCCTCACATCCTTGTTAGTACATGGGAGCACTAGCAAACACTCCTGCCTCACATCCTTGTTAGTACATGGGAGCACTGGCAAACACTCCTGCCTCACATCCTTGTTAATACATGGGAGCACTGGCAAACACTCCTGCCTCACATCCTTGTTAGTACATGGGAGCACTGGCAAACACTCCTGCCTCACATCCTTGTTAGTACATGGGAGCACTGGCAAACACTCCTGCCTCACATCCTTGTTAGTACATGGGAGCACTAGCAAACACTCCTGCCTCACATCCTTGTTAGTACATGGGAGCACTAGCAAACACTCCTGCCTCACATCCTTGTTAGTACATGGGAGCACTGGCAAACACTCCTGCCTCACATCCTTGTTAGTACATGGGAGCACTGGCAAACACTCCTGCCTCACATCCTTGTTAATACATGGGAGCACTGGCAAACACTCCTGCCTCACATCCTTGTTAGTACATGGGAGCACTGGCAAACACTCCTGCCTCACATCCTTGTTAATACATGGGAGCACTAGCAAACACTCCTGCCTCACATCCTTGTTAATACATGGGAGCACTGGCAAACACTCCTGCCTCACATCCTTGTTAGTACATGGGAGCACTGGCAAACACTCCTGCCTCACATCCTTGTTAGTACATGGGAGCACTGGCAAACACTCCTGCCTCACATCCGTGCCCTTGATTGCAGACACTGGGACACATCATGATGGGAACTCGGGAGCCGCTGGAGTGGCACTTCAAGCAGCTGGACCACTACATGGGCCTCAGCTTCCAGACCAACTTCAACTTTGCCCTTGTGGGTCACCTCCTCAAAGGTCAGTTGCCCAGCCTGGTCTATCGGAGCAGTTTCCTGGAGCATTGCAATTCATATCGGTGCATATTTTTCAAAGAAGTTCAGAGATGAGCATTCATAGCCATTGTTCACGTACATTTGAGGTTGACAAGAGCTTAGGGCTTCAAGAGAACTGTCTGTCAGCACTCCTAGAGAGCTGCTGGGAAGGTGTTGCAACCCCCTGGCAAACACAACTCATTTGCCCTTCTCAATCTAGCAGCAGGTGTTGAGGGTTGGCCCAGTAAAATTTGGATGGGTTGAGTGTGTTTTTGTTTTTCCTCATACTTGCTCCTGGTCTAGAGAGCTAATGATCAGGGCAGAGGATGTCTGTGTGTGACATGTGCATGGTATAGCAAACTTAAAGACATTGTAGAGAGGATGTCTGTGTGTGACATGTGCATGGTATAGCAAACTTAAAGACATTATAGAGAGGATGTCTGTGTGTGACATGTGCATGGTATAGCAAACTTAAAGACATTGTAGAGAGGATGTCTGTGTGTGACATGTGCATGGTATAGCAAACTTAAAGACATTATAGAGAGGATGTCTGTGTGTGACATGTGCATGGTATAGCAAACTTAAAGACATTGTAGAGAGGATGTCTGTGTGTGACATGTGCATGGTATAGCAAACTTAAAGACATTATAGAGAGGATGTCTGTGTGTGACATGTGCATGGTATAGCAAACTTAAAGACATTATAGAGAGGATGTCTGTGTGTGACATGTGCATGGTATAGCAAACTTAAAGACATTATAGAGAGGATGTCTGTGTGTGACATGTGCATGGTATAGCAAACTTAAAGACATTATAGAGAGGATGTCTGTGTGTGACATGTGCATGGTATAGCAAACTTAAAGACATTATAGAGAGGATGTCTGTGTGTGACATGTGCATGGTATAGCAAACTTAAAGACATTGTAGAGAGGATGTCTGTGTGTGACATGTGCATGGTATAGCAAACTTAAAGACATTATAGAGAGGATGTCTGTGTGTGACATGTGCATGGTATAGCAAACTTAAAGACATTATAGAGAGGATGTCTGTGTGTGACATGTGCATGGTATAGCAAACTTAAAGACATTATAGAGAGGATGTCTGTGTGTGACATGTGCATGGTATAGCAAACTTAAAGACATTATAGAGAGGATGTCTGTGTGTGACATGTGCATGGTATAGCAAACTTAAAGACATTATAGAGAGGATGTCTGTGTGTGACATGTGCATGGTATAGCAAACTTAAAGACATTATAGAGAGGATGTCTGTGTGTGACATGTGCATGGTATAGCAAACTTAAAGACATTATAGAGAGGATGTCTGTGTGTGACATGTGCATGGTATAGCAAACTTAAAGACATTATAGAGAGGATGTCTGTGTGTGACATGTGCATGGTATAGCAAACTTAAAGACATTATAGAGAGGATGTCTGTGTGTGACATGTGCATGGTATAGCAAACTTAAAGACATTATAGAGAGGATGTCTGTGTGTGACATGTGCATGGTATAGCAAACTTAAAGACATTATAGAGAGGATGTCTGTGTGTGACATGTGCATGGTATAGCAAACTTAAAGACATTATAGAGAGGATTGCCAGCATGTTGTTTCATCTCTCTCTGCTTGTAATCTTATCATTTGATTCAAATCAAAAGTAGATTGCTGAATTTTGCTTGTTGTTTTTTTTGTACACTAAGATTATTGTATTCTCATTCTATATAATTTCTTCTGTCCCATAACCCATTTATTGACTCACATGCGAAGCAAAAGTGAGTCTATGTACTCACCCGTTTCGTCCGTCCGGGCGTCCGAAAACTTTAACGTTGGATTTTTCTCGGAGACTATTAAGTCTATCAATACCAAATGTGGCATGATGGTGTATGATGACAAGGCCTCAAAAAACATACATAGTGACTTGACCTTGCTTCAAGGTCAAGGTCGCAGGGGCCATAAATGTTGTTTAAAAAACAGCCATTTTTCACATTTTCTCAATTTTCTCTGAAGTTTTTGAGATTGGATACCTCACCTATATATGGTATATAGGGCAAAGTAATCCCTATCTTTTGATACCAGTTTGGTTGACCTTGCTTCAAGGTCAAGGTCACAGGAGCTCTTCAAAGTAGGATTGTATACATATTTTGAAGTGACCTTGACCCTGAACTATGGAAGATAACTGTTTCAAACTTAATAATTATGTGGGGCACATGTTATACTTTCATCATGAGACACATTTGGTCACATATCATCAAGGTCACTTTGACCTTATGAAATGTGACCAAAATGAGGTAGTGAACCACTAAAAGACCATATCTCATGGTAGAAAGTGCCAATAAGCACCATTGTGCTTCCTATGTCTTGAATGAACAGCTTTGTGTTGCATGACCTGGATGACCTTGACCTCGGGTCAAGGTCACATGTATTTTGGTAGGAAAAATGTGTAAAGCATTTCTTAGTGTATGATGTCATTGCTAGGTTTAGTTGTTTGACCTTGACCATGAAGGTCACCTGAAGATCAAGGTCATGTAAAGGTCAAGGTCAAGCATGTGAGTCGTATGGGCTTTGCCCTTCTTGTTTGTATTTCACCTAAGGGTATCAACTGACATTCATGTTTCTGGAAATAATGCAAGATAGGGATTTTGTGTTGCTCTATCAAACATTTATACATTATTTCTTTACTGCGCTGTGCTATGGTAACTGTGTATTTTTGCTTGCAGGTTTCCGACATCCCTCCCCCACCACAGTGTCTCGCACAATTCGTGTTCTACATCAGTTGCTCAGTATTACTGTCAAACCATCAGGTCGTGACAAGTTTGAGGTCACTGCTCAGACAGTTGCCTATTTGGCAGGTATGTCTATGTTTCTGTCAGACAGATGTGTGTGAGAGAGTAAATTATAAACCTCCTACTTTCACTTGTAGCCCACATAATGTGGCTGTCCTGCATAGATGATCAAGAACAGACAATTAATGAAGGTTTGAACAACCTTTAAGACTAAATTTTTAAAAAATAGTTAGCAACCAACTACATGTGCCTTGGTACATTCTCTATTGTTATGGATGTTTTGGATTACAAGTCTGGTTGATTCAAAAAGATCATAACTGCTGCCCAGCATTTTGTGAAGAGTTTCATGAGGCAGTACTTAGTTTGAATTGGAGCCTGTTATGCAAGTGATTCAGGCTGTGCCAAAGAAAAAGTGATTAATTTTTATGATAGATAATGCAATAGCTCAATGAATTTATGTGGCAATGATTATACACCTTTACAGCAAATTGGTTTGAAGAAGAATCTGCTTGCAATTTTAATGAAAACCTGTCTTTGGCAGAAGTTGTTTTTCCTGTTCAAAGAATTTCCTCCAGTTTGCAGTCTCCTATTCCACTGTGATAATGTCAACACTGCTGCCTATTTCATGCAGATGGTGACAGCCTTTGCTCTCTGCTCTTCCAGCCCTGGTCTCAGTGTCAGAAGAAGTGCGCAGCAGGTGCCACCTGAAGCATCGAACCCCCAACTACATCATCACCGAGTCCCCCTCCTCCGAGAGCCTGGGACAGGAGTTGGCTCCTCCCGCAGCCTCCCCCTCCACCACCCAGCCCCCCTCCTCTGCCATCACCTCCTCTGGCCCCTCCCCCAGCTCCAGTACCATCACCCCTAGTCAGGCCCCCTCCCAGATGACCCCACCCACCACCACCATCCCTGTGGCGCGGCGCCAGAAGAGCTGGGACATGCTGGACCCCAATGCCATGGCAGCCGCCAAGAACCAACAGCTCATCCAGAGCCAGGTGAGGGGGCTGGCATTGTGAATGGGGAAGAAGAAGAGGGAGAAGTGATAGAGAAGGGAAAGATGGGATGCATGTAATGGGGGGTGGGTTATGTATATGGAAACTCCTATGCTGAAGGTGCTAGGTATCTTCACAGATGGACTCCTGCATGACTGGATTATGAAAAATTGTTCGCATGCTAAGTTTGAGCTTTGATTGAAATTTTAATACGGTCTCTGCACATGAATATGTTCCCAGTACAGTAATGGATGTCTTCAATGTGATGGAAGGGCTCTTTTCTTTTTTTTGTTTTTTCATGGTGAGCACAGACAGGAGTACAGGCAGAGAGGAAAGCATCTTTCACATAGGACCAGTATGCTTTATCTTGTGTTGGGTCTTGCCCATATTTCCTCATGGTTTTCTTTTAATGTGCAGTTGCCTTATGTTCCTAGATTTGTCATAAAGTTAAAAAAAATAATTAAAAATGCAATCTTTGCCTTGGCTTTTTCTCGTCGAATGTCTTGCTCAGACTCCCCCCCCACTTACAGGTTACCTCCTCCCCCACACCTTAAAAAAAAATCTTACTCACCTTTGCTTTTGTTTTTCAAGGAATCTCGCATAGCCCTCATCTTCTTAATCCATATTGTTTTTATCATATCCTCTGTATTCCTGCTCTTGACTGTTGACTATTAGCACTCAACACCGAACCAGATGCCTTGTTTTGTCTCCTCAGCAGCAGATGAACATTCCAAGGGCTTGGCGGAGCGTGGACTCTGCAGAGCCCAGTGTGCGGCCTCCACTATCCAAGACGCGCAGTTCCTCCATGCCAACACCAGGCTCCAAGAAGATTGACCCGTCCAAGTCGGTGCTGCCTCAGCCCCGTAGTGGCCGCAGCTCAGTCAGCAACGAGAATAACGTACTACTGGATCCTGAGGTGCTGACTGACTACCCCACCCAAGCCCTGGTCCTCACAGTGCTGGTGAGTTGTCCTCTCAGTTCTTCTCCTCACACTTGCGTTTTTCTCTGGCATTACCTTCATGGAATCCCCCTGAGGGTTGGGGGTCAGAATAGACCTGCCTTATCTCCCTACACAATTCATAAGAGGTGAATAAACTGGGATATTGTGACTCGATTTGCATTTACTCCAAACTATTCTAGTGATTTTTAGTGCTTAATGGCTTTACGTAGCCTACAAAGATTGATAGGACATTAAAATCCATCCATCCATCCATCCTCCCACCTTCGTGGAGGCCTCTTTAGGTTCCTAATCTTCACCACCTGACTGGTATGGATGTTTTGTTTACAACTCAAGCTATGATTGTTTCCTTGGAAATTATTTGTCCAGGAATTGTAAATTTTCAGTAAAAGTATTTAATGATGACACAATCACAGTTGTAGTTTTGTGTGTGTGTCTGTGTTGTTGTTTTTTTGGGTGTGTGTGTGTGTGTGTGTGTAAAATTGGTCACCTTGACTGCATCCCAGGGCTGCTGGTCAACCAACACTGAATCAAAGTATTAAATTTCATGTTGCAATGATTGGTGCCTAGATCTACTTCAAAAGGATGTTATGATTGTTAAAATTGGTGATGTTTTGTTCTCGTGTATTTGTCGAGTTTGAATGTTGTCTAAATCTGTCCTTGACAGGCAACGCTGGTGAGGAACACCACAGACGAGAATGAAGCCAGGATCTTGTATGAATACTTGGCAGAAGCCTCCGTCGTCTTTCCCAAGGTGTTCCCGGTCATGTAAGTACATCAGTCCTCTGCCTTGATGTACATGGGGCTATTACTTGTATGAATACTTGGCAGAAGCCTCCGTCGTCTTTCCCAAGGTGTTCCCGGTCATGTAAGTACATCAGTCCTCTGCCTTGATGTACATGGGGCTATTACTTGGCAAATATACTAAGCCAATGAAAAAAAAAAGTGGTTATGGTAACCCAACCAACCCTTTTTCCCCCCACTTACTCTAAACTTTTTTCAATTGTGCTAAAAAATGAATAAGTGAATAAGTGAATAAATAAATAAATAAATAAATAAATAAATAAATAAATAAATAAATGAATGAATGAATGAATGAATGAATGAATGAATGAATGAATGAATGAATGAATGAAGGAATGAATGAATGAAGGAATGAATGAATGAATAAATGAATGAATGAATGAATGAAAAGAAATTGATGGTAAACAACAAGCTAAGTGCCATTCCATCTTCCCTGCCCTATGAGCACTCAGAGAATCCACTTTTTAAGTAGAAAAAAGTGTTTTAAGCAAAAGATAAATTTTTATTTCTGTTCAGACTGGCCTCTGTAGCGTGTTCCGTAAGCTCAGCCGCTGTAAGCAGCTGTCAGCGCTGCTTCTGTGAAACCATCTGCTGCGCGTCGCTGGGAAAAAGCGCTGGCAGCGGTAAAAATTGAATGCCAAGACTGTCAGCAAAATGGCGGCCACTATTGCCGTATTGGAGGTTATCGTTTCGGTGAAGACAAGTACATCAATTGTGAGCTGACGCATGATAAATTATATCTTATACGTGGCGGAAAGTGTGAAGGGAGATTACATTTTTATTTTATGTTCAAATTGCTTATGAACTTGATCGTAGTTTGCATGTTTTGGGGAAGAATACTTGCAATGTTCACTGCATGTCACCGTGCGCTGTCTTCCTCTTCTTATACCCCGATGATTGGAGGAACTTGTTCAAGTGTTGTGCGCTGGGATCATTTTTCAAGGATTAAAAAGCTGCAGTGCATACAAGGATATGAACGTTGACGCTGCTGTAGCTTGTAGTACTGCAGTCAAGTCGTCGTCGTCGAAAATTTCCATCAAAGTAATTGCACGAAGTGGTGGTGGCGGCATTTTGTCCGCCATCTTGTTGTCGCTGCCACAAAGCGGAATGATGCAAAGCGTTATATAGGCCCATAAATCCGCTGTTTCCGCTTTCTTCAAGCAGCTGCGTCTACGGAACAAAAGGCTGAAAAAAAAAGAATTCACACACAAAAAAGTTCAGGCTGACCTACCAAACCATTTTTGTTGTTGTTGCCATGTTACCTTAACCACAACTTTCTTTATTTTCACTGTCTAGATTTTGAGACATGGTGGCATTTCATCATAGAATGAGTCCTCATTCTCAAAGTCATTATTGTCTGAAATTGTACTTATTGGTAATTCTCAAGGACTTGTACCAACAAAGTAAAATATGGGAGACTGATTAATTCTTCTTGCTCACCTCGTTTGAGGAAAAGGGTGCCTGAAGAAATATTGTTGGCACCTTTCAAGGATGTAGACATACTTTTCCTCTTTGATGGATAACCATCAATTGAAATTAATTTGTTCATACTTGTCTGAAATTGTACTTATTGGCAATTCTCATGTATTTGTACCAACAAAGTAAAATATGGGAGACTGATTAATTCTTCTTGCTCACCTTGTTTGAGAAGAGGGTGCCTGAAGAAATAATGTTGGCACCTTTCAAGGATGTAGACATAATTTTCATCCTTGATAGGATAGCCATTATTTGAAATGATTTTGTTTGTACCTTGATGAAATCTGTCAGATCCTTAGCATGCTATTTCAGCATGCCTTGATTTCTGTGGACTCTGTGTACAGACACAGCCTGCTGGACGCCAAGATCGTCAATGTGCTGACCCTGTGCCATGACCAGGCCATCCTCAATGCAGTGCAGAGCATCATCCAGAACATGATCGCATGCGAAGATGCTTCGCAGCAACAGCTGTCGTACCTGCAGAGTGAGTTGAAGCAGCATTAATCTTGTTTGAAAGGTAGTGGTTTATCCATCTTGTTTTTGAGTTGCGGCAGAAATGGTTTTATGCAGACATTATTGTTTGGTTTCTCTTCTCTTTGTTTCAATTTTAATTAGTTAATTAATTAATTAATTAATTAATTAATTAATTTATTTTAAATTGTCATAGCCATCTTGTTGTAATGCTGCCTTTATTCATAATTGTTTAGTTTCTCCCATTTTTCTGCAGGAGCAGCTTTTAAGCTTGTCTTATTGTAATGACTGGTGAATGAGGTTTCTGTCGTGTTAAGTGCATAAGATGTGTGTGTCTGCATCAGTTTTGGAAGCACTAGTAGGCAGCAACAGAAGGAACATCTTTTGCCTTGAATAACCAGGAAACTTTTCTCATGCAGTTGTTGTAATTGATAAAGGATCATGGGTTGAAAATGTTGCTCGTGCCTTCTTGTTGTTTCCTGAGGCAGAAAGTGCCCGTGTTGAAGTCTGCCTCTTTGTGTATTGCAGGCATAGGCTTTGGAGGCCTGTGGAGGTTTGCAGGGACTTTTACCAAGGTGGGTCTCAACTTTTCGCAAGTCAGAAAGAATGCCAATTTCGTGTGGATGTACTCTTCCTTTCTAGGAGAATGATCTCATGTTGAGATTTTAATCATATAAGTGTGTGTTGTTACAGTTATTTGTTTTTGGTCCAGATATATTATTACCTTCACTCACAACCTTCACAGAGGGCTACTGCCAAGCAGTGCTCTGAAACTATGGCCTAAACTACTTCGTGCTCTCTTTGTCTGCTGAAGCCTATGGCTGCGGGGTTGTGGCCACTAGCTCAGCTAGGCAGCCACAGGGGCTACTGGGAGCATTTGGACAGAGTAAATTATCTTTTTTTTATAATAAAAAAGTTACATACTATTTTACATATTTATCTCAAGGTAGGATGGCAATGAAGCACAAGTCACATCACACAATCCCAGCATAATCTGACCCCTGATTCCTTCTCCTTCTTGGTTCCAGTCCCCCGGCAGCAGTGACACTGCGGAGCTGTTTGTCAACTGTCTGGAGAAGGCCATGATGGTGGAGACGTGCCTGCCGGGGGACGACCTTGACATCCTGAACCCCTACCCTTCCTCCTTGGGCATATTCTCTAACCAGAACCTCTCCTCCTCCATGTCCAGCCTTAGTGTGGGCTCCATGCACTCCCCCACAGACAAGGACACGGCTCTGGACAAGAATGGGGCCAACGGCTCCCGCATCCGGCACAGCTCTGCCAACAACCTTACCAGCAAGACGAGAGCCGGCAGCTTCAAGGACAAGAAAAAGCTGATGGAGGCCATAGAATGAGGTCGGCCCCTGGGGAGGCTGTGAGGGGCCCTGCAGTGAGACCTAGGAGAGGACTGAGCAAGAATGAGGCCCCCCCAGAGTGAGACCTTTTGAGTGAGACTATGGAGTCAGACTTCTTGAAGGAGATGTATCTGTGAAAGCACTGACTGAATTCAATGTAAGAGACAACTGATTCAAGAAGTAGGATGAGGCCAGGGTGTCTCTCTGTCAATCTGGAGACATCTGCGGTCTCTGCCGCTGTGTTATGGCAAGGGCAATTCCAGCCTTAGTTTATTCTTCTCTTTTGTCTGTTGAGGGATGCTGACTAAGAGATAGAGAGTCATGGAAGAATTGTAGAGAGGCTTTAGTCTTCAGACAAGACAAGAAAGACTGTGTGCGCAGTCTCCACCTGCTACCAGGCCTTTGAGAAGAGTGTTGTTAACAGTGTCGAAAGACACTGCTTTTGTTGTTGTTTGTTGATGTTGTTGTTGTTTGAATTGTTGACTATCTGCTGCAGGAGCTGTGTCCTTATTGGTTCCATGTTGTTGGTGTTGTTGTGACAGGGGAGAGCTGTGTTCAAGGACATCATGTTTTTCCTCTTGCCATTACTTGTTGTTTGCTCCAAGCACAATTGGAAATTTTGTGAAGAACTTCTTTTTTTTCTCCATATTGTGGCAACTCAGTTAGCTTTGCAGTCAGTTCTCTGACTGAAATTCAGTTTGAAGTGGCTTCTTGACTGTTTACAATTTGATTCTTCGGCCAGAAAATATTTGGGTAAGGTGGTGCTGCCCAATGGCTTTTCAGACAATTGATGAGAAGCATTTTTCATTACCTTGTTGTGATAGTAATATTGTACACTGGAACTTCTGATTTACAACCTTGAAACTTTTTTTTTAATATTTGAAAAGGAGCAACCGTTTGTTTTGAAAAAACCCGAAAAGTTTCATTTCTGAAGTCAAAGAGACAAAGAGAAGAATCCACGATGGAAAATTTGCTTTCAAAAGTGATAGGTTGCTATATAACAGGCTATGTTATCCAAGGTTCCACTGTATGTATTTCAAAGTAGTATGTACTTGGATTTGGGAAGAATCCATTGGCTGCCGTTTCTGTTTGCCTGGTTTTTCCCTCAGTCTGGTCCTGGGTGAGTAAGTGATCACCTTTGCTGCTGCTTGCCAAGTGAGAGTGGTGATGTTGTCCTGCACAAAGGGGACTGGAGGGCTGGGTGGGTGGGAAGTGGAGGTGATGTGGTGTGGTTGTGTGTTGACTGAACAGACCGCCCAACCTTGGTCCTCTTCCTCCTCTCTCAGTCCACGTGCTGTGCCGAGAGTAGGAACTTGCCTCTAGAGTGCTTGGTGCCATTGACTTTCTCAGAGACGGCAAGCTTCTGTGTGACAGAAGGGAGTGAGTTGACTCATCCGTGATCAGCACAGTCAAGTGCAAGGATCTCTTGCTATGTTGATAGGGTTACATTCATCATGCACATGTATATGTATAAATAGATATAGCAACCACATTGTTGGGGTCAGTGGCTCCATATCCAAAGCACATAACAGATTTTATGGATAAATTGAATGAGATCTTGCTTGATATTTGAAACCAGCAGTGGAATATGTTCTGTGTGTCATAGTTGGAGGTGGGACAGGTCATTTTGTTGCTTTTGTGGTGCTGAGAGGATTGTGTGAAATGTTTTCGGTGATGTGAGAAGATTCACGACTATTAGCAGGTGAGTGTTGGGCTGCCCCATAGGGATTACTACAGTCAGAAGTTTATATAACAAAGATGAAGGTATTGGCAGAGTGAGAGGTTATCAGATTTATTATTTTCATTATATTTTGCATGGTATTGGCTGTGTGAGACACTGCCACGGCATGGTGATACTTATAAACTTTTCCTTATGAGAAAATGACAAAAGATGGAACGTCATCACACAGGGAATGTGTTTTTATTAAAATGATGGGTCTGAGAGGCACTCAATGTCCAGGTGTTTATTATACACTTTTGTTTTTGTTGTGATTGCAGTTTTTGTAAGCTGTTTTAACATTGTTAAAAAACCCAACAACATTTGTGCAGGTTTTGTTGTGATAATGAGAAAAGTCCAGTTTGCATGAAAAGGGTGTGGATTTGAATGGTCGGTCAGCAAAGCATGTGGAGTAAAGTATGTTACTTAGAAAGTGTTTCAAAATATTTTCTTCTGTGTATGATTAGGAGGTTCAGAAAAAAATGTTATGAGCATTCCCAGTTATAATTCAGAAGCTGATACGGTGGTTGGATTTATTTATGACATTGTTTATTTGTTATTTTAAGGCAAAATGAGATGCCTCAAGGATAAAATACAATTAACGAAAGAGAAAATTGAACCGGCTAAAGATGCAGAATATATATTGATAAATTATTAGATGAAGACAGAGACAATAGAATCTTCCGCATCATGCGTTTGTAGCCAAAAAAAATTATGATCTGGCTTACTCCAAAAATGAGCAACCTGCATAATGTCCCATAACACTGTGTTCCTCCATAACCCTATTCCCATAATTTACACTTGCTGCCCAGCACAGGAGTGGGCTAGCTCTGAAGTTTTCCTTCTCAAAACTCTTTGTACTGAAGTTATCCACCATGTGAGGAACAACAAGCAATGCTGCCCCTAAGTCATCAATAGACTGGCAAATTTAGAACAATAATTCAGACAAAGGAATTACAAGAGGGAGCAGCTGGGGTTTAGGTGTCAGCTTCCTTGGTATGGGAATGACCACAATGAGCAACGCAGGTATGGGACATAATGTATCCATTGTGTAGAGTGTAGAGAAAGACGGAATGGTGACAGATGAACTTTGGATGAAACTATAGTGCAGTGTGTTGAAGGAGTTGTGATCGCATTGGAACAGTATAGGATGTATATGGGGTGGGGATGAGAGATGGGGGAGTGGAATAGCAACAGGAAGATGAAAATAGGGACTGCAGCTTTGAATTCTGACTGGAATGAGAAATAGAGAGGAGGTGGCCCCAATTAGAGGGAAGTGGAGACCAACACGATTTGCCCAGGCCTGCTCATGATGGTGTTGTACTTGCTGGCTGCTGCCATACATTTGATCAGGGTTATCTGCTGTTGATGCACAGAGCCAGAAATGTTTACTTTTCTGTAGACAAGTTTTGAAAATAATTCTCAAGGAAAGTAAGATGTCATCGGTTACAAGAAAATATTTTCTGACAGGTCTGATTTTGTTGATTAATAGCAGTACTTAAAGATGATTAATGGACTGTGACAGAAAATAGCCAAGTTTATCTGAAACTGAGTGTTGTGAGGCATGGCAATCAGTTGTCTGCAAAGGTTAATGCATTTAGGCATCTTAACTGAAAGCCTCACACACACGCACACACACACACACACACACACACACACACACACACACACACACACACACACAACATGTACAAACACACACACACACACACACATACACACACTTAAATCCTAGAACTGAGAATTTTTCAGCTGTTCACATCTAGAAAGGAAAAGAGCAAATTCATGTAGAAAGTCATTAGGGTGGTATCAGAGTTGTGGAGCAACTACCAGTGCTCAGGAAAAAAAAACCACACTTGTGTTCATCAACACGTGGAATAACTAGGTGGCTTTTTCATTTGACCCATCTTCATTGGCTGGTCAAGCAGGCAGATATAGAGTGCTTGTATGACTAACTTGGATAAGTCCCCACCTCTGTGAGAGGACAAAGCAGAGTATACGATAGTAAGCCTTTCCTAACAAAGTTTCTGTACTTATTTGCATAATAATTGATGATGAACTTCAGGATTACAGTTGGGATGATGAAGTCTGAAAAAGTCCCTCATCCTCGCTGGTCATACTTGTGCTTTTGAATGCCTTGAGAACAGAGCACAGCATAGAGGAGTTTGTGTGTGTGTGTGTGTGTGTGTACGTGCACATGTGTTTGTGCACATGTGTGTTTGTGTGCGTGTGCAAACTTTAGGTAGAGTAAAACTCTCTCCTGAGGAGCAGCAGGAAGTACCATTAATACAATGTTTGTGATACATGTATTTGATTTTAATCTTCACGTGTAAGTATTCGTCTCCTTGGAAACATCACTACATCATAGGCAAAATGGAAGGGTAAGGAACATGAATCAAAATAGCAAATTCCTTATACTTGTCACTTATGTAAATATGAAACTTTTAAAAAGGAAAAATAGTTTGAGTGTATGGAAGTGAGAGTGCTGCATTTGTGGTAACCAAGAAACTTACTCATCACTGACCCAGTTGTGGTTCTACGGACATGAGAATTTATTAAACAGTTGTTCATAATGCATCAAGAAATTCATAGTAACACACATAAACTTTTGAATCTCGGTTGCTCTCATCCATAAGAACATGCAGTATGGGGAAATTGTTTTTAGGATTAATTGGGGATTTGCTTAAATAGGTTTGGTTGAGCTCTGTTGGATTTGTACCACGGTGTCTTTGGGAGGTTACCTAGGTGGAACTGGTGAGTGGCTTTTGAACTGCAACTCGGTGGAATCCCTTGTTCTGGTGAATTTGTTTGCTGAAGAGGCACTCCGCAGTCTGTGACAGTGTGTTCCATGATGGATGGCATTCAACAATTGGGTTGCATTTGTGATAGATATCACTCATTCATTATAAACTGCTTTCACTGTTTTTTGTGGCTACTACAGTGACTGATAATGTGGCAAACTTTTTGACCTGTTGTGGCGTGTGCAAAGAATTTATTGTAGTAGGTTATTTGAGAGATGTCTTGCATCAGTTGGCTTGACTGGTTGCTGAAGAGGCAGAGACATAATTTGACACTGACACATGGCATCATGTGCATCAAGAATCTGCTATGATGTTTAAAGCTGTGGGTGTTCACATGTGCAGTGTCATCTTTACTTTATCAGTTGGATATAACTTCTTTTTTTATTGATTTTTTTTTACTTGCAGGAATGTTGTGAAATTGCAATATGGCACAGTGATAGTGTGATTGATTTCTTAGTGGTTTCCATAACCACCAGCATATCTGGAGGTGAAAAACTCCATGGGATCTTGAGGTATCCATTCTTAGTTTCCTTAGTTGGAAAAACGTTTTCCTTATCTAGTTTTAGGAAGATTAAAAACCCTGTCTACTTTTTTTTTTAAAGATTAATAATACAGACTGTCAATAGATATGATGAAGTAGTCATCAGAAAATTCCCATGATGCCAATTTTTCTTACACCTCCACGCTGGAACTAGATCTGAATAAGTGAGATGGGAAAAGCATTGCATTTACAGAAAGCTGTCTGGCCTGCACCTGGGTGGGCAGTGTAGAGCACAGAATTTCTTGGATAAATCTTAGGAGAACCTTTTTCATTCTCTCTCTTACCCCTAAACCACCAAGATCACCCCCAAAATATCTGTATGCATCATTGATCAGGAATTGGGTTTCTGCTTTGATCTTCGTTATGATGCTGAGATTGTGGCATTTAATACTGCTTCCAAAATCAAAATATTAAGTCTAAAAGGAACATTTTTTCTACATTTTGTATTGTGTATGGAGATGGTTTCTCATTGAGTGCCAATTAGAATTTGATTAAATGCTTCATGTATTTGTCACAGTTTACTTGCAAGGATATATTATACCATCTACATAAGTAAGCAAGATTTTAGTCCGATTATCAGATTGTCTCAAGATTGTCCTTGTAATGAGAATAAACAATACATTGAGTGGATAAGTAAGAAGTTACATTATCTCATTGAAAAGATTAGTACAAAGTACTGCAACTTGTTGTGGCATTAGTATTCAAATGCACATGGTTTTAAAAGTTAGGTTTTTAAAAAATACTTTCAGTTGCAGAGTTAAAAAGTAGAAATTTTATAATATTTTAATTGCTTGTGAATGACAAAATATTGGAGTGATTTGCACCCAGCACCTTGATTTTTAAAAATGCTATGATTAAAGAACACACTACAATAAAGCCCAGTGAGGTGCTGTACCAAGTTATTTGTCTGGGCATATGTGGTTGGTTTGCCCTATAGTGAACAATTTGTGCTCTTTATTCCATGCGTTTCGTAATGTCTGCTTATACCAAATGTTCTCAGAGAAGAAAGTTAGGATCAAAGTTTAGTCAACTTTGGAAAAAAACTCTCTGTTGACATGCTAGGACAGATTCACAAATTGAAACCACAATTTTCAATTGAATCACTGAGAAAAAGTATTTTATCACTGTTTTTCAGAACGATTGTTCACAGAAGACAGAGTTGTTGATAATGTTGGACTTATTTGTTGACATATTGATCTCGTTGTTGACATGGTTAACATGATTTAGGAATCTGCATGTTTCATTTAGTGTCTTGCATGGTTTAGGGTGCTTTGTTTTGGATGAACAGCTTGTTTATTTTTGTATGTCTTGCTCTCTCTAGCTCCACCAGTGTTTGGCATTTATGTATGTGTGCCCTTTGCTGAATGAACATGTGCTAACAACAGGAACACATCCATTCAGTTGTGAGTTTAATGTTGGAAAGGAGGTTGCACATTTTGCCCATAGTGACCCATGCTTAGAGTTGGATATATGCTAGTTTAGCTGGCACTACGTTGTGGTGTACATAGCATTGCAGTGGCTGAATGGGTGTCTTTATATCTCCCAAATTTCTTCTTTCTCTTGGCACAGAACAAAACCACAGACAGAGGGTTGAGATCATACCTTCTACTAGGTTTTAAGAAATGACAAAAGGAATTCATTCTTACATTGGACGTCAGTCTGTCTACAATTTGCAGGTCTCTGTTCCAGGCATGTTCAGTACAGTCATTGTCCTGATGTTGCCATGGTACCTTGTGACATTGATCTTGTGGTCACTGCTAGGTTTCACCTTTTCCATGTAGGTCCAATGACCATATGCTCATCGTCATGCCAAGTGGTGAACAAGTGTGACAGTTGGTGTTGTAATTTATCAGTGATGTGTCTGCATTTGTTGCTCTGAGCTTTACATTACATTAGTCCTACTTTCAACATCATTTTCCCATGACACGGACATTCGTTTTTTGCCCAAGTTTTGGTGACTTTGTGGCAGGCTCTTCAGAGCTTACACAGGAAGAGAGAGATTTCAAAGTGTGACATTTCTTGAAGCAGGCAAAAGCGTGGCTTCCCTGTGCTGTCATTGTGACTGTCATTGTGACTGTCACGTGGATGGTGGAGTTGTGCCCATTCCTGTCACTGTTGCTGCAGCGTGTTGTCACAGTGCAGTGGATGGTTGTTCTACTTTTTCCTTGCTTTGTCATGCATCAGTCGTCTCATCCTGTGATGCTGGTCTGTGTTGTATGAAATAAATTAAATACAAAGTCAGCAGATTTTATGTTGTCACTTTCACAACAATGTGTTCTCTCTCTCTCTGCCCTCTGTTTCTCTCTCACTGTCTCCTCCCCCCCCCCCCCCCCCCCCCCCCCTCCTCTCTCTCTCTCTCTCTCTCACTTTCTCTCCAGTTATGTTAGTTCTCTCACTGTCTGTCTGTTTCTTTCTGTCTCTCTCCATCTGTCTCTCTCTGTCTCTGCCAGTCTCAGTCTCTTTCTCTCTCTGCTCAAGGGCGCAACACCTATATTTCACAGCGTGGCAAAAGTGTTATGCATTTTTGTCTGGCGTCTGCTAATTGCCTACACCTCAAAATAAATTCAAAAGTCGTTAATCGTTTTAAGTCGGACGACTTGCCTCTAGGAATACTATTTGGGCAAAAATTTTATAACCGAGGAAATAAACGAATGAATTTGATCAAGAAAATACAATGGAACCCTTCTGAAGTTGAAGAATGTTAAAATCTGATCAGTGACAAGAAGTTTAGTAGCAAGATGAAAGCAGCATTAGATAAAAGAGAAGAATCAGAATGTCACGGCTCAAAAGGCTGGCTGTTTGATTTCGAAGTCTTCTGTTATCAAGGTGGTCAGTGCTTATGGAGACTAGGTGAGTCTGGAGTTTTCTCTTGGTGCCCTGTTCTTGGGCAGTGCTGTTCACGTGATGTCGTGTCAGTGTTGGGTCTTGCCATTCTGTGAACCCGAGTCAGCAGTCAAAGTCTCTAGCAGTCTGTGAAACCGAGTCAGTCTCTTGTGGACTAGAATGAGTTTCTAGTGGACTAGAATGAGGTCTTGCTTGGGCAGACCTGAGTGATTTATTCGCTGGTTTGTGTCTCCTGGTGTTGGAGGCATGTTTTGGAGCGGTCTCGTCAACGTTCCTGTGGGTGCATGTTGTCGCCCGTCTGGACTGAACCAGAGTCTGAAGACCTCCTGAAATGAAGTCTGTCTTCAATATTTTTTTGTTTTCTGTCTCACTAAGAGGTAAATGTTCATTCTAGCCCACTAGAGACTTCGCCTGCCGACTACTACTGACTCGGGTTCAGGGCCGGACTAGGTACAGTGAAGGGGGGTGGGGGGGGGGGGGGGGGGTGGGTGGGGGGGGGGGGGGGGGGGGGGGGAGTTGCAAAAGGGGGTCCAGGGGGTAAAAAAGCAAACCCCCCCCCCAAAAATACATAGTTGAGGTACATGTTTAGGCGGGAGGGGGTGTTACGTAACCCCCCCCCCCCCCCTTTAGTCCGGCCCTGGGGTTCACAGAACGGTAAATGTCTACCTCTTGGCTTGTTGCTGTGCGTTCTAGGCCTCTGGCAACGTCTTGTCTATTGTCTCGTTGTGTGCAAGAAGCAAGAAAGAAATGCGCGTGTGCTATGGTTTTTCTTTCGGCAGACCACTAACAGACCTATAGTTTGCATAGCCTTGTATACATGTCACGGATGATATCAAAAGAAAAAGAGGGGAAGGAGTATGGAGTTTAGAGATTTATAAGTGGTGGACGATACTCGAGATTTGAACGTGACTGGTATCAACTGGTGGGTGGGACTGAAGTGAACACCTTGGGCATGGTCAACTTTCTGGGCCGATACTTGCCGAACCTGTCGACAGTACTGCGGCCAGTGACAGAACTTCTGGAGAACGACAGAGCCTGGTCATGGGGGCCAGCGCAGATCAAAGCCATGAGTGAGGTGAAGAAGGTGCTGACGTCAACACCCACACTTGCCTTCTACGACCCAAGAAAGCCCACAATAGTGAGTGCAGATGCAAGCAGCTACGGAGTAGGTGGAGTCCTACTACAGCAACACTCTGACGGAGTCCTCAAGCCGGTTCACGTACTTTGACCCCCACTGAGCGCAGGTACGCACAAATCGAGAAGGAAACTCTCGCAGCTATCTACGCCTGTGAGAAGTTCAGCCGCTACCTGGTTGGCCTGTCCAGTTTCAAGCTAGAGACTGATCACAAGCCTCTCGTCCCCATCATCAACTACAAGAACCTTGAGGATACCCCAGTCAGATGCCAGAGAATGCTCATGCGACTCATGAGATTCAACCCCATCGCAGAGTACGTGCCGGGAAAGCAGCTCGTCGTGGCAGACACTCTTTCTCGCGGCCCACAGAAGTACAAAGAAGAAGATGAGAGCAGAGTGTATGGGAGCTACTCATTGAAGACGTAGCGGACTACGTCGACAGCGTGAACCTGTCCTGGTCCTACCACATGCCGGACAAGAAACTGAAAGAACTGGCAGAAAAAAAGGCAGTTTGATCCAAGCAGCACTACAGTACGTGCGAGAAGGATGGCCAGCATACGCGTCAGATGTTGAGGAAGGACTGCGTGATCTCTTCGAAGTCCACGGCGAACTCAGCGAGAACAAGGGCCTGCTCAAAATTACTCAAAATATGACCGACTATTTCAATTAAGAACAGTCAATGAGCAAACATAACACCGGAACAATACAGGAACAAAATGGAACTTAATTTCCCCTGCCAATGTTAACAATATCAAATTACTATCAACAATCTTCCACAATCACAAGTCAAAATTTTATCAACAGCCCCATGAAGGAGTTAGACGCACTCTATCGACTCGACTTCAATGGACACAAAAATCCTGTACTTACTCGCGAGGAGTTGTTCACAGGACACAACCCACAGGTACTAGAAGAACTCACGAAGGTCGGGACTCCCGTCAGGACACGTCCCCATTGTGTGCCACACAGCGTCACCAGCCTCTCTAGAGCAGAGAGAGAAGGTCTACCGAAACCAACGTTCTGAGCCGTCCTCCCTGTCTGCTCGCTTTTCTTCCTCCCTTCCCTCACTCGAGAAGCAACCTTCTATCTCCCACACTCTCAAGACGCAGCTCTCGCTAAGACAACTTCCCACTGTGGACCACACAGTGTCACCCACCTCCCAAGCGTAGAGAGAGAAGGTTCCCCCAACCTATCTACCCAGTCGTCTTCCTCCCTCCTCCCCTCCGTCCAAATTTTTTCTCCCACTTCTTTTTTATCCGTCCCTTCGTGACCTCCTCCAACCCCCTCGAATTGACGTCACTCCTTCTTCAACTTTGGTAATTGGTGACGTCCTCAAACACTTTAGAACTCAGTCCATGCACACACCTTGCTGATATCAGACTAATGATTCTTGACCGAAGCACCAATCTTCAAAGGCGCTTCTTCTGCAGCATGGCCCGAATGAGAACACACATTCGCCATCCCATCAAAATTCGACGTGTGACAGATCCCAGGTATTTGAAGTTGTTCACAGCTTCCAGTTTTTGGCTCTTTACTTTGATTTCCATTTTGAAGCCCCGAAGGTTGTTCGTCATCACCTTGGTCTTCTCGGCACTGATCTCCATGCCATATGCCTGTGAGGTCT
>JAWQFJ010000040.1:55000-117339 GCA_034096865.1 Theodoxus fluviatilis
TAACAATTCACTTTTGTTATTAAAAAAAGAAGGAAACTTAAATAATGGATTCAATGACAGGCTCATAGGACAGGGAAGATGGGACAGCCTGCTGTTTGTTGTTTACCATCAATTTCTTTCTCCTTCTTTTCATCATTGAAAAAAGTTTAGGATAGGCAGAATAGAATAGGGCCAGTCAGGTTACCATAAACACAACATCTTCTTTTTTGATGACCTTACATCCATGCACTGCTATGCTATGATCTATAAGCCAAGGCACTAACATTTTCCTCTAGACTTTGTTTTTTAGATTTTCATTATTATTAATGGCAGAGACAACAAACAGGCAATCACACCAAGAAGTCTTTTCATCATGTCCATTTGTGATGACGACTTGTGACTCCTCTGCTGGCAATTTTCTGTCAACTTCTTGTTTTTAGTGTTAAGGTATTGGTTTCTTTTTGACACAGTTTTATTTTCACTAGCTTCATTTTTTGCTAAACTTTGGTGAGATGAATTGTTTTAAGCCAGAGTTGCAGAAACACTTGAATTATGTGCAATGAAACTTGAGAGGTGAAAGTATGTAAGCAAGAACAAACTGGAGATAGGGACTGTTTCATCCAGTTACCAGTCTCCCCCTTCCACTTCACCTGTACCACATATAAAATATTTACATGTGAAGTGTACCAAGGCACTCAACTTACTTCGAGTAGTTGCTCACTCCCACTGGGGAGGTGGTAGCAGTGTTTTACTACTATTTTATCGTGCCTTGGTGTGCTCCAAACTAGATTACGGTTGTTTTGTGTATGGGTCGGCTTGCAAGTCGTACTTGTCGATGCTTGACCCAATACACCATCAGGTTTTGCGATCCGTCCTCGGTGCCTTCCCCTCTCCTGTAGAGAGTTTGTATGCAGAGGCACGCGAGCCTCCACTTAGCTTACGCAGGTGCAAGCATGCGTTACAGTACGTACTTCGTGTAAGTTCTAACCCGACCAATCCCACTTATGCTTGTGTTGTCCGGCCGAAGTTTCCACTTCTGTTTGCGGCCAAGCCCAACTGTATCCCCCCGTTGGGATTACGAGTTGAGGAGGATATCGCGGCGACAAACATTCGGTTGGACAACATTTTTACCTGTCCTTTGTATATGTCACCGCCATGGCTCATGCCTGAGCCTGTTGTTTAATTACAATTGACGAGATTTCTCAAGAGTGCTGCCCTCCCTCATATTTATAAGAGTGAATTTCGGGAAATTTTATTCTATTACAGAGATTTTTACCGATTGTATACAGATGGTTCGAAAGACAGGGATCGTGTGGCGGCAGCTGTTGTCACCCACGACTCTGTCTTTCACTTTCGCCTTCCGGTTGGGACTTTGATCTACTCTGCAGAACTTAGTGCACTAGAGGCCGCTCTTGGCGTTGTCCAGAGCAAGAGACTGACACGAGCTCTTATAGTCTCAGACTCGCTTTAGGCCTTACAGGCTCTGCGGGGTAGAGAGATTTCCCATCCATACTTGTTTGGCATTTTTACTCATCTGTGTCAGCTACAGTGTTGGGGTACTGAGGTCGCCTTTTGCTGGGTCCCTAGTCATATGGGCATCCCAGGGAACAAGAGAGCAGATCAAGCTGCCAAGTCTGCTCTCTCCCTTCCCATGTCCCCAGGCAGGATCCCGGCGGGCGACCTGGTACCCCGTATTAATAATTACATTTTAAAGCTATGTCAGGCCAACTGGGACGGCAGGGTACATAACAAACTTTATGAAGTAGCTTCAGTGTGGGGTGAGCGTCTCTCCCTCACATCGCTCACTAGAAGAGAGGAAGTTGTGCTCTGCTGTTCCCAGATCAGCCATTCTGTTCTGACCCACTCCTATTTGTTGCGGTGGGAGCCTCCATCGGAATGCCGTACCTGCCAGTGCAGGCTCACCATGTGGCACGTTCTGGTGGAGTGTCCCCGACTTGCTCATCTATGGAGTGGGTCGAGCAGTCTATCTGATATTTTTAAAGATCCTCTTGCTGTGATAAAATTTTTGATAGATTCTGAGTTTTATTCTCGTCTATGAGTCGTATTTTATATTCATTGTTTTTTATATTTCTCCACTTACCTCTTATGAGGTATTCTTTTAATTACACATATTTATACAGTGGAAGTACGGCTTAGCCTTGAATGGCCTTCAGGGCTTATGAGCCCTTGGGCTCCATCCATCCATCCCCAAGTGTTTTGTGGGTTACAAGAGAAATCAAGATGTGAATTTTTGCCCTATAGCCCTTCATGCTTTATCATGTTTGAAGGTTCAACATAACCTTTGCGGGCTGATGGGCAGTGAGACTCGATTTATTGGATTTCATGTCACAGGCTAGGTTAGTTGTATTAGACTCCACTGTCATGAAAAGTTTTGATACCTTGTAAAAGATGGGTGTTTCTTAACGGTGTGGCCTTATATAGCCTACAGGGCTGATAAGCCCTTAAACTCCATCCATCCATCCATCTACCTTCCCATGAACAGCCTCTGCAAGCAGTTTGCCGTCTCCCCCTTCCACCTTCCCATGAACAGTCTCTGCAAGCAGTTTGCCGTCTCCCCCTTCCACCTTCCCATGAACAGCCTCTGCAAGCAGTTTGCAGCTGTTGTACCTGGATGTATTTAACATCTGTCACTTCCTCCATCTTCATTCTGCCATTATTTGATCAAAATCCACAATGTACGCACAGAGCCATAGATTTTTCTTTTCAATGTGCCAAGGAACATTGACTTTCCTTAGCCTGTTGGAAGTAGTTTCAATGAAGCAGTGAGCCCTCCAGTAATGCTGTGTTAAACTGTATTACTTGGATGTATTCATGCGCATACAAACTAGATTTGCACACAAACACATTTTTTGCTTGTATGAGCAAGTACACACACATACACACACACACACACACACACACACACACACACACACACACACACACACACACACACACTCACACACACACACACATACACACACGCACAAACATGCATGGTCACCCTATGGGTTGAGGGTGAGAATAGACCCACCATGTGTCCATACTGGATTCTTAAGAGGTGATTTACCAGGGAAGTAACGACTTGACTCTCTCTTGCTTCAACCAGCTCCTCTGAGGTTCTGTGATCATTGACGTTACATACCCTCATCCATCTCCTCTCATCCCCACACACAAGCATATGGATGACTGGTTCATCATTGGAAAAATGGGCAGAAAGATGGACAAGGGGAGAGAGGGAGATACATGGATGGATGGATGAATGGCACAAAGGGGTTTAGATTGCTGACAGACACACAGACAAATGTAGACACTCTCTTTGGGTCGTCTCGTGAGTGGATGGATGAACAGATGGATGTATATGGACAGTCAAACAAACAGACTGATGGCTGCCTTGCCTTAATTTCTAATGGATATTATATGTGGTAATATTGCAGCTCAGTTGTGAGACAGGAACTGTAGAATCCCGACAGGCCACCCTGTACCCAACACAATGGACTTGACTAATCTGTCCATGTGTCTCATAGAGCCTGCCATATCTGATTTCCCCTCAAATATGTGGCCACTTATCTCCCAGCCGTTAGGTTGGTTGGTTTAGAGGGTTAATCAAGCCATCAGCATCCATTTACATTGCTTTGTGGGATTGTAACATGACACTGCATGACACAACGTGACTTAGCATAAGATGTACTTTATTCATCCAAAATATGGAAATTAAAGGTCGCATTTCACTGGCATAAGGTATTGGCTATGTACAGCAGAAACTTCCCAATGCAAGACAAAAAGTTACAAATGAGGGGTGATAAACAAATGAACAAAGGTAAGTGGTTGCATTGTCAGAGGTTAAAATATATATACAGAAGTTCCAGAAGAGATGGAGTTTACAATACTTATAAATGACAGTTGGTATAAAAATAGTGATCTCTCTCTCTCTCTCTCTCTCTCTCTCTCTGTCTCTCTCTGTCTGTCTCTCTCTCTCTCTCTCTCTCTGTCTCTGTCTCTCTCTCTCTCTCTCTCTCTCTCTCTCTCTCTCTCTCTCTCTCTCTCTCTCTCTGTGTCTCTGCCTCTGTCTGTCTCTTTCTGTCTCTCTCTCTCTGTCTCTCTCTCTCTCTGTGTCTCTCTCTCTCTCTGTCTCTCTCTCTCTCTCTCTCCTCTCTCTCTCTGTCTCTCTGTCTCTCTCTCTCTCTGTCTCTCTCTCTCTCTCTCTCTTCTCTCTCTCCTCTCTCTCTCATCCGCTCCTCTCTCGTGTCCCTCTCTCTCTCTGTCTCTCTCTCTTTCTGTCTCTCTCTCTTTCTGTCTCTCTGTCTCTCTCTCTCTCTGTCTCTCTCTCTCTCTCTCTCTCTGTCTCTCTCTCTCTCTCTCTGCTCTCTCTCTCTCTCTCTCTCTCTCTCTCTCTCTCTCTCTCTCTCTCTCTCTCTCTCTCTCTCTCTCTCTCTCTCTCTCTGTTTTTGGAGGATGGCATTCTTTGAGTTTGACTGCAAAGTACATGTATGGAGTGGAAATCTCATGATGAGATGTCTTCTTTTTCACTGGATCATGGTGGATCTGGCTGAAGGTTTCTATGTCTGCAGGCTTCATGGGTTCCCTGTGCGGGATGAGTTTACCCAGTATCTGACAATCTTGTTTTGATTTCCTGGCATTTCACTGAGGATACAAAATGTCTGCACACAGCTTTTGGCTGTGCTTTGACCTTGGACAGTGCAGTATATGGTCAAGAGTACAGAGTTGGTGAGTATTGGTGTGACACAAATATTTCAAAATAAATTGTCTGATACAGTAATGATACACTCTTCATTTCACATAAATATGATGCATTAGGTGATGTCTAAACTGTACAGAAAAGAAAAACTGAATGCAATGTTTAGTTTAGTTGTATTTGAAGAAGACAGTTTGGAGTCTCATCTTAACTTGACACCAAAGTGTGACATGAAAATTGGCTGCGGTGTAAAGTTGAGTTAAGACGAATGCTAACCTCTAATTTGACTAACAATTATGGTTTTATTTCATTTCTTCTTGACCTAGGAGCAAAAATATCATTAATACTTGGATGTTGAAGCTGCAATAAAGTTTTTGTGTTGAATAGTTTATCTTTTGTGGCTCTTTTTCTGAATGAGTGGTGGTGTCAAGTTAAGATGAGACTCCAAATTGTCTTCTTCATATACAACTAAACTAAACATTGCATTCAGTTTTTCTTTTCTGTACAGTTTAGACATCACCTTATGCATCATATTTATGTGAAATGAAGAGTGTATCATTACTGTATAAAAAAGTTTATTTTGAAATTTTGTGTCACACCAATACTCACCACCTCCATATTGCCCTTGGTGCTTAATCCCTTCAGGGCAGAATTATGTCACTGCTCTCACCCTAGGGCTGTATCTATGTCTCTACCCAGATCTGCCTGATGTGCTCATGGTGGCACTGAAGGGAGGCAGTGTGTTGAATTAATCAGTGTTTCTGAAGCAGCACTGAGACAGTTTTGTAAGTATGAAATGGAGATGCATTTGCTGTATGTATGTTGATGGCAGCATGCTGTGAGACTTTAGTGGATTTTTGCTTTTTAGCACTTCCAAGTTGGATGATGTTATTGAAAGATCAGTTGGAACTTTGCTTAGACAGGCAGCGTAAAACCATGTCAGTGGTATGAGTAATGTAGCAATGCTATTGAACTTTCAGGTCTAGGGAACAAGTGGCAATCTATTTCCACACCTCATTGCTCCATAAGGAGGACTTAGCAATTTCATACTATGCCGGGGGAGGAATCAATATCCTACCAGGCAGGGCTGGAAAATGTAAAATGATCTATTACTTTGCTCTGAATGCATTTACAGGCATGTATGCTAAGCATTCGTCACCACTTTGCTTTTTCACAGGCTGACACAGGGCAGGGCTAAGGGAAAGAGGACTGGATCGTGCATAGAGAGAGAGAGGGGTTCATGACGGGAGATTATGCACCTTCAGCGACTGAAGCGGCTGTGCCTGTGTCCCAGCAGGACCAAGGTGCTAGGAGCAGCCATCTTTCTGGTGGCAGCATGCTGCTTGCTGTACTGGCATTCCCATGACAGCCGATGGACTGCTGCCTCCACACAGCTTCTGGAGCGGAGGAATGATGGCTTGTTGGCGCAGCTGCAGGAAATGGTCCTTGGAGAGTCGCCCAATCTCCTTGCAGAAATCCCACCGATCCCAGACCATTCTGATTCAGATTTTGTGAAACCCTTGAAGAAGTCCATTGTGCAGGTAAGGAATTATTTTTAAAAAGATTTGTGTGATTGAAAAGGAAAAAAAGAAAGAAAAAGAAAAAAGGAAGAAATTTGACAGAAGGGATTTGCCACAAAAGCAGTTACCAGTTTCATCCTTGACTTATGCTTGGAGAGACTTTGAAGAAGTCCCTTGAGCTGAGATTTATCTGGAGTTTTTTGTGTTTTTTTTTAAATGAAAAAGATTGATGAAAGTGGGGATTGCCACGGGCATGTTCATTGCCATTCCTGTAACATGTGGGTTGCCCCTATGAAACGACTGATAGGCAGTTTCAGGAATCCTGAGGCAGATTTTTCATGACTAGGATACTCTAGCAAAGTTAATAAAAGACAGTCCAAATGAGGCATATTCAAACCATGTGCCCGCTTGCCTGTGACGAGTAAAACTGTCCTGGGGCTAGATAAAACTGCAGAGTAGCAAGTACCCAAAAAGATTAAATGAAATAAAGCACTTTTATGCTGTTTATAACTGTCACATATCGGTCGCTTGATATGTCAAAGCCAGTTTGAGCGAGAATTCTATTGTCTCCCTCACTCCGTAACAGTTGAAGATGGCATGAAAGTGCTGTATTTTATCTTATCTTTTATTTTTTTCATTTACTTGCCCATCAAGTCAGCAACTTGGCAGTTTTACATGTATATACTATAGTCTGGGGAAATTTCTATTCACCACAGTTGAGCAGGTGGATGGTTTGAACACCTTTTGAAAATAAATGTGCCTCATTTGGTACTATCTTTGCTAGCTTAACCTAGTCCTGAGAAACCCACCTTTTAAGGTTCACAGGAGGGTCAGTTGATGCAAATTAATAAATCCTAAAGTTACAACTCATTTGCTGTTATTAATCTGTGTAACCAAGTGTATGTTTGACTGAACTTCATTTATGAATGTGATTCAATATGATGCTTGCATGAATTCCTGGACATGTCCAATGCCCGATGCCCTTTAGCCAGAAAACCTTGAGCACATAACATCTTCTACTAGCCATTATTTTCCCCTTGCCACCATTCCCTCACCACCCCTTGCAGCCTGCTGAATGCTAGACTCCCTTTAGAGTTTTTCTGCTCAATATATTTTGTTCTGAATTTAGCAATAATGTGGAGAATAACGGGTATCCCTGCCACATATGACATGGATGCTACATTTGAAATGAGTTTGAGGTAGAAAAGTAGAGGGGAAGTGTTGGGCAAAAAAAAAGAGAAGTAGTTGTGGTTACAATTACCCATCCAATCCTTTTTGACTCACATGCGAAGCAAAAGTGAGTCTATGTACTGAGCCGTTTCGTCCGTCCGGGCGTCCGTCCGGGCGTAAAAAACTTAAACGTTGGATTTTTCTAGGAGACTATTAAGTCTATCAACACCAAATGTGGCATGATGGTGTATGATGACAAGGCCTCAAAAAACATACACAGTGACTTGACCTTGCTTCAAGGTCAAGGTCACAGGAGCCATAAATGTGGTCTCAAAAACAGTCATTTTTCACATTTTCCCAATTCTCTCCCACGTTATTGAGAATGGCGACCTTAGCTACAAGTGGTATATAGGTCAAAGCAAGCCCTATCTTTTGATACCAGTTTGGTTGACCTTGCTTCAAGGTCAAGGTCACAGGAGCTCTTCAAAGTTGGATTGTATACATATTTTGAAGTGACCTTGACCCTGAACTATGGAAGATAACTGTTTCAAACTTAATAATTATGTGGGGCACGTGTTATACTTTCATCATGAGACACATTTGTTCACATATCATGAAGGTCAAGGTCACTTTGACCCTTATGAAATGTGACCAAAATGGGGTAGTGAACCACTAAAAGTGACTATATCTCATGGTAGAAAGTGCCAATAAGCACCATTGTGCTTCCTATGTCTTGAATTAACAGCTTTGTGTTGCATGACCTTGGATGACCTTGACCTTGGGTCAAGGTCACATGTATTTTGGTAGGAAAAATGTGTAAAGCATTTCTTTGTGTATGATGTCATTGGTAGGTTTAGTTGTTTGACCTTGACCTTGAAGGTCACCTGAAGGTCAAGGTCATATAAAGGTCAAGGTCAAGCATGTGAGTCGTATGGGCTTTGCCCTTCTTGTTTTCTGCTGATCCTAAACTTTTTTCAATCATGCAAAAAAAGAAAAAGAAAAAAGAAGAAGAAAGAAAGTAAGCAACAAACTGCCTGCCGGCCAATCTTCCCGGGCCCCATGTGCACTTTGGGAATCCCCTATTCAAGTTTTTAAAAAAGCTTTTTCAGTGAAAGAAAGTTTGGTTTATGTTCAATCTGGTTTCTTTGATAAAGAATCAAAGACTGAAAGAGAGAAAAAGTTCAGGCAGAACTACTCACACACACACACACATACACCCCCCCCCCCCCCCCCCCCCTCCCCTCCCCCCCCCCCCCCCCCCTTAAAAAAAAGAAGTGATATTACCTTAACCACAACTTTTCTGTTGTTGGCCTTAGCTCTTGGCTGGCTGCTGGAGCAGTATGGGAAAGAAAACTGGGTGCAAAAAAGGCAAAAGTGGGACTTTAAACATATGTTATTATATTTAATTAATAAATAATCTTTAAAAAGAAGAAGAAAAAATCAGTGTGGGACATTATACATCAAGTATCCAAAGCAGACAGAGCATGTAATGATCTAAACTCCTGCCTACAACTCTTCTTTCATTTGCTCTCTTCAAGCAGAGGTAAGACTATATAGATTTTACATCCCATTAGCCTTGTAGTTGTGCTGGAGTTCCTGAGATATCCAGACAGAGAGGGACAGAGCACGGTCCCAAGGCCTGTCTGTAACTTCTCTCTTCCTATCACCTCTCACTGCAGCTAGACAGTTTGTTCATTTCAATTTCCTACTTCTATTGACCAGAGATTCCTGAAGTACCCGGACAGGGATTACACAGAGAGAGTGGTGATCCTGACGCCCATCTTCAATGTGGCAAGACTGCTGCCTCGTTACGCCAATCTGCTGACCTCCTTGACCTACCCACACCACCTGGTGTCAGTAGTGCTGGGGGAGGACTGCAGCACCGACAGCACCCTGGCCACGGCGCAGGCCATTGCTGCTGACCTCCGAAAGCAAGGCTTTGCCAAGGTCCAGGTCTTCCACTTCAACATCTCAGGCCAGGTAAAGACTGCCATGGTATGCATGGAAATAGGCATGAAAGTGAGAAAATGCTAGATTTAGGAAAGGAGTGATCATCATTTGTATTGTGAAGATGAATATGAACAGTTAATGTACATGTGATGCAAATGTGAAGAACTTTCAAGGTTTTGGTCTTTGATTTTAAATTAAATATCTGGGGGCCCCCATAAAATTGGCATATGGATTTTTTGACTCACATGCGAAGCAAAAGTGAGTCTATGTACTGAGCCGTGTCGTCCGTCCGTCCGTCCGGGCGTAAAAAACTTAAACGTTGGATTTTTCTCGGAGACTATTAAGTCTATCAACACCAAATGTGGCATGATGGTGTATGATGACAAGGCCTTAAAAAACATACATAGTGACTTGACCTTGCTTCAAGGTCAAGGTCACAGGAGCCATAAATGTGGTCTCAAAAACAGTCATTTTTCACATTTTCCCAATTTTCTCCCACGTTATTGAGAATGGCGACCTTAGCTACAAGTGGTATATAGGTCAAAGCAAGCCCTATCTTTTGATACCAGTTTGGTTGACCTTGCTTCAAAGTCAAGGTCACAGGAGCTCTTCAAAGTTGGATTGTATACATATTTTGAAGTGACCTTGATCCTGAACTATGGAAGATAACTGTTTCAAACTTAATAATTATGTGGGGCACATGTTATACTTTCATCATGAGACACATTTGGTCACATATCATCAAGGTCAAGGTCACTTTGACCCTTATGAAATGTGACCAAAATGGGGTAGTGAACCACTAAAAGTGACTATATCTCATGGTAGAAAGTGCCAATAAGCACCATTGTGCTTCCTATGTCTTGAATTAACAGCTTTGTGTTGCATGACCTTGGATGACCTTGACCTTGGGTCAAGGTCACATGTATTTTGGTAGGAAAAATGTGTAAAGCATTTCTTAGTGTATGATGTCATTGGTAGGTTTAGTTGTTTGACCTTGACCTTGAAGGTCACCTGAAGGTCAAGGTCATATAAAGGTCAAGGTCAAGCATGTGAGTCGTATGGGCTTTGCCCTTCTTGTGAAAAGTAGTCCTTAACAT
Organism: Theodoxus fluviatilis; assembly: GCA_034096865.1. Lineage (NCBI taxonomy): Eukaryota > Metazoa > Mollusca > Gastropoda > Cycloneritida > Neritidae > Theodoxus > Theodoxus fluviatilis. The sequence goes on from JAWQFJ010000040.1 coordinate 65,413, forward strand.
GATAAAATCATATCACTGCTGGCATGTTCTCAAAATCATTAGGCCCTAGAGTCAGTAACTTGTCATGACACTGGCAGCTTGTGATAACCTTACATTTGAGCTGATTTTTGACTCACATGCTAAGCAAAAGTGAGTCTATGTACTGAGCCGTGTCGTCCGTCCGTCCGGGCGTCCGGGCGTAAAAAACTTAAACGTTGGATTTTTCTCGGAGACTATTAAGTCTATCAACACCAAATGTAGCATGATGGTGTATGATGACAAGGCCTCAAAAAACATACATAGTGACTTGACCTTGCTTCAAGGTCAAGGTCACAGGAGCCATAAATGTGGTCTCAAAAACAGTCATTTTTCACATTTTCCCAATTTTCTCTGAAGTTTTTGAGATTGGATACCTCACCTATATATGATATATAGGGCAAAGTAAGCCCTATCTTTTGATACCAGTTTGGTTGACCTTGCTTCAAGGTCAAGGTCACAGGAGCTCTTCAAAGTTGGATTGTATACATATTTTGAAGTGACCTTGACCCTGAACTATGGAAGATAACTGTTTCAAACTTACTAATTATGTGGGGCACATGTTATACTTTCATCATGAGACACATTTGGTCACATATCATGAAGGTCAAGGTCACTTTGACCCTTATGAAATGTGACCAAAATGGGGTAGTGAACCACTAAAAGTGACTATATCTCATGGTAGAAAGTGCCAATAAGCACCATTGTGCTTCCTATGTCTTGAATTAACAGCTTTGTGTTGCATGACCTTGGATGACCTTGACCTTGGGTCAAGGTCACATGTATTTTGGTAGGAAAAATGTGTAAAGCATTTCTTTGTGTATGATGTCATTGGTAGGTTTAGTTGTTTGACCTTGACCTTGAAGGTCGCCTGAAGGTCAAGGTCATATAAAGGTCAAGGTCAAGCATGTGAGTCGTATGGGCTTTGCCCTTGTTAATCATTAGGCCCAAAACAAAAATAGTCATGGTTATAGTAATCTGACCCTTTTTTCTGCTGACCCTAAACTTTTTTTGATCATACAAAAAAAACAAACACCAAAAACACAAAAAACTGTAAATAATTAATTTGTGCTATTCTATCTTGCCTGCCATGTGAGCTTTCAGGGAATCCACTAATTCAGTTTTTAAAAATGTGTTTTCAGTGAAAGAAAGTTTGGTTTATGTTCAATCTGGCTTCTTCTAAAAAGGGGAAAAAAAGAAAGAAAAAAACAGGCTGACCTACCAACCCTTTCTTTTTTGTTGCCATGTTACTTTAACCACCACTACTCATCATCATGAGCAGCCTGGCTGTTCACTGCCTCACACAAGCTGTCATGTTGCAGGTGACAGGTCACTACTCATCATCATGAGCAGCCTGGCTGTTCACTGCCTCACACAAGCTGTCATGTTGCAGCTGACAGGTCACTACTCGGACATCCACAATCATCTTGAGCAGCCTGGCTGTTCACTGCCTCACACAAGCTGTCATATTGCAGCTGACAGGTCGCTACTCGGACATCCACAATCATCTTGAGCAGCCTGGCTGTTCACTGCCTCACACAAGCTGTCATATTGCAGCTGACAGGTCATTACTCATCATCATGAGCAGCCTGGCTGTTCTCTGCCTCACACAAGCTGTCATGTTGCAGCTGACAGGTCACTACTCGGACATCCACAATCATCATGAGCAGCCTGGCTGTTCACTGCCTCACACAAGCTGTCCTATTGCAGGTGACAGGTCACTACTCATCATCATGAGCAGCCTGGCTGTTCTCTGCCTCACACAAGCTGTCATGTTGCAGCTGACATGTCACTACTCATCATCATGAGCAGCCTGGCTGTTCTCTGCCTCACACAAGCTGTCATGTTGCAGCTGACATGTCACTACTCGGACATCCACAATCATCATGAGCAGCCTGGCTGTTCACTGCCTCACACAAGCTGTCCTATTGCAGGTGACAGGTCACTACTCATCATCATGAGCAGCCTGGCTGTTCACTGCCTCACACAAGCTGTCATATTGCAGGTGACAGGTCACTACTCATCATCATGAGCAGCCTGGCTGTTCACTGCCTCACACAAGCTGTCATATTGCAGGTGACAGGTCACTACTCATCATCATGAGCAGCCTGGCTGTTCACTGCCTCACACAAGCTGTCATATTGCAGGTGACAGGTCACTTCTCGGACATCCACAATCAGTTTGTGCAGCTTCGGCGGAGGCAACACCTGGCCAAATCGCGAAACCTGCTGCTTTGGTCAGGCCTGAAACAAGAGGACTGGGTGGTGTGGCTGGACAGTGATGTCAGCTTTGTTCCGCCTGACATCATTCAGCAGCTGCTCTCCGCGGGCAAAGACATTGTGGCCCCGGCCTGCCTCTACATGAATGACGAACACCCACGTGTGTACGACAAGGTGAGGCTCAACTGGTTGTGGGTCGTCATGGACTTGATTCCTTTTCCATCTGGTAAAGGAACTCGTTAAAGGGGTTGTGTTAACGCACCAGTTTATAAGGGGATGCAATCATTATTTCTTTTTCTTCTTTTTTTTCCTGCTCATTGTCTTTGTTTCCTCCTTTTACTATCTTCTGCTTCTATTTTTCTGCCTCCGTTTGTCATTGCAATTATTGTTTTGACAGGTGCATTTGTATAGTGCATGTGAAGTTTGTGGTTACGCTCCACAGACAAAAATGCACATCATAACAACTGCTCTGAAGAGGTGAAGAGCCACTACAGCCTGCAGAAACTCAGTGGTAGTGTAGTATGGTGCAGTTTGGCACCACGACAATTCCCATCTAGCAATTTCAGCAGTCTTCATTCTACCATCTGACTGGACCCAGACCTAATTGCTATGGTATTTTGATTCTCAATACCTGGTTCATCCAGCAGACCAAACTGGGTCGTCTCCACTAAACGAAATGTGAAATTATCTTACATCTGCAACGCATTTTCATTAGTTGGAATGTTTGGCCAATCCTCTAACTAGCTGAACTGCTTCCTAAAGTGTACATGTGTTTTGTCCAATCTCCTCTCTTGCTTGTAATGCATTGTCATGTAGAATATATGGCCAATCAGCTGGCTGGCACGTATGCGTGTTTGCTGTATGAACATGCTGCAGAGAGTGGTATTGCTGTTGGTAATGCTGTATGAATGAAAAAATACTACCAGAGACCACAATTGCCATGGTCTTGGACTGGTCCAGGCCACTACCAGCCAGCCCCAGACCAGCCAGCAGTTCCCATACCCAGCAGCTATGACTTGTCTCATACCTGCACTCTTCTACTATCAAGCCTTGAGCTCCACAGCTTGAACCTTGCCAAGTTCAATCCTCAACCCCTTTAGGACCAATACTCGGCATCAGCAATGACTGATTGTTGTCACTCCATGTGCCAGGCATTGATTGGTGAAGTTGAAATAGCTTGAAATCATTATGTATTGGCTGTCTGTCTTTACTCCATTTTTCAGAGATACTTAAAACCTTTGAATGGATGAAAATTGATATCTCCCCCACACCATTTTACTCTTCTGTGATAACAACCCACTGAGTGGTGAGTAGAGAAAGGGTTAAAACCAAGTCCATCCACATTCCACCTTTTGTTTGCAAGATGTACAATCCAAATACAGAGCAGAGATAGGCAGAAAAAGATCTGGACCACTTCTGAGGACTGGACAAGTGGTCTCCCAGTGTAAGTCTGAGTGGTCTAAAACTGAGGTACCGAGGTCCTCGATAAGTGAGCTTTTTGTCATTCACATTTTGACTTTGTTGACTTGTACAGGGGAAATTCCAATGTCTCCAAAATAGTGGAGTGTCCTCCATGGAAGGCAAATGTTACTTCACTGGCTCCCAGTGAAACACCCCCTCAAACACAAATGCTTAAATGCAGTGTGCACATGTGTGTTTTTCCAGCACTGCTCCAGAAAGTCCGTCCCACCGCATAAAGGACTACACGCCATCTAGAGACCTGCAGTCATTGGAGAGGCTTTTCCTGTATGTTCCACATAGGAATAAAGGACTACACGCCATCTAGAGACCTGCAGTCATTGGAGAGGCTTTTCCTGTATGTTCCACATAGGAATAAAGGACTACACGCCATCTAGAGACCTGCAGTCATTGGAGAGGCTTTTCCTGTATGTTCCACATAGGAATAAAGGACTACACGCCATCTAGAGACCTGCAGTCATTGGAGAGGCTTTTCCTGTATGTTCCACATAGGAATAAAGGACTACACGCCATCTAGAGACCTGCAGTCATTGGAGAGGCTTTTCCTGTATGTTCCACCATAGGAATAAAGGACTACACGCCATCTAGAGACCTGCAGTCATTGGAGAGGCTTTTCCTGTATGTTCCACATAGGAATAAAGGACTACACGCCATCTAGAGACCTGCAGTCATTGGAGAGGCTTTTCCTGTATGTTCCACATAGGAATAAAGGACTACACGCCATCTAGAGACCTGCAGTCATTGGAGAGGCTTTTCCTGTATGTTCCACATAGGAATAAAGGACTACACGCCATCTAGAGACCTGCAGTCATTGGAGAGGCTTTTCCTGTATGTTCCACATAGGAATAAAGGACTACACGCCATCTAGAGACCTGCAGTCATTGGAGAGGCTTTTCCTGTATGTTCCACTTAGGAATAAAGGACTACACGCCATCTAGAGACCTGCAGTCATTGGAGAGGTTTTTCCTGTATGTTCCACATAGGACATTGAAGATACTGGCATGTAGATTTCTCTCCTTCATTGACTGAGGACTGGATAACAATTCTGGAAGGACTGAGAAATCAGACAAGAGTTGCCTGTTTTAAGAAGGGCTTCAAAACCCACCTTATGTTTAAATAACCCTTACCAAAACCCACCTTATGTTTAAATAACCCTTACCAAAACCCACCTTATGTTTAAATAACCCTTACCAAAACCCACCTTATGTTTAAATAACCCTTACCAAAACCCACCTTATGTTTAAATAACCCTTACCAAAACCCACCTTATAGTTATACAGTTTTTACTCTTTCCACAGTAAGCGCAGCATAAACTATGTGGTCGGGTCTGGGCCAAGCCTGCTGGTCTCTGCATGTGCAGCATGTGATAGGAGGTGAAAGTTGTCTCGTTTTCTCTCTATTGTGATTGGTCTTGAAGCAGGTCGTTTGCTTTCACTCTATGGAGGGAGGGTTTCTGCATGCCCATACAAGTAGCTGGGGGTGAAGGTCATGATCTTTTCCCCTTGGAATGGGTTATCCAATCAGTCCCAATTATGATACCAGGGTAAGGGTTTACTGTTGGCTCCATGAGCATGCCTTGGTATGATGAAGGCATGTCATAAAAATGAACACATACATGTACATACTTCAGTTTTGATCCCACTTCGGATCTGATTCCTCTTGTTCTCAGAACACATGGCGGGAGACCAAGTTCTCCCTGGAGAGGCAGAAGGACATGGGGCCTGATGAGCTGATGCTGGAGGGTTATGGTGTCAATCTGAGACTGTACCTTCCAGACCTGCGGCGCGAGGGCCGGGTGGTGCCCATCGATGGAGTGGGTGGCTGCACACTGCTGATTCGTGCAGATCTTCACCGCAAAGGCCTGATTTTCCCCGAGGAGATCATCGACCACCACATAGAGACTGAGGGCCTTGCCAAACTGGCCAAGCGGATGAACTTTGGAGTCTACGGCATGCCCTTTGTGGAGGTGATCCACTAGGATGGGTGTAGTGGTGTTCCCTTACGCAAGCCAAAGGCTAGAATCGGTAATGACTTGGATGTTTGCAACACAATCATGTGTATGTGCAGACTGCCTGTGCTAATGGTTATACGCAAATATTTGAAGTGTGATTTCTTGTCAAAGTCATACCCAAGAGATGCTGACGCTGTGCCTTCACGGGGATGACCTGTCAAAAAAGTGGCATGACTTGATTGATGGTCATTCATGAGAATGATGATTGGGTGGATTTAGTTAACCCAGCGAGTGTCAGGAACCAACCTGATCGGTTCTACTCCCGTTCTGTGATGGTTCATTTCATTCCATCTTCTACTCTGTATTCGTTTTTAGTGTTTGATATTAAGAGATTATCCATTTGGAGGTAAAAACACATGATCCCACAGTGGTCTAGTCGGACAGAAGAGCGAATTTGTCAACCTAGACGAAGTGGTCAAAGAGGATGCCACGCCTCCTCCGCTCCACAATGAAGTACAATCGTTTACAGCTTTGTATGGTCTGCATATGTAAAATCTAGCAACAAAATGAGTTTTGAAGGATTGAAATAACACATTTTCTGCTAAATATACGTGTAGTTGTCGTTTTTCTTGTTTATAGCTGGGAAACTGCAATGTTTACACCACGAAGCAAGAGCATTCCATCACTTCTTCGATTAGATTCATTTGCATGACCTAACAACCTCTACTCATGAGAAACCTATTGTGATTGGTCCAAAAATATAGTTCAGCCAATGGTAGAGAGCCATGTATGCAGTCTTGATCACACCAGACATGTTGATGTCGGCATGGCAGACGGTGCAAGCCCAGCTGGCAGTAGTCGCTTATCTCGCAGTTTTGGCTGGTGCTGCCGACAGTGAAAGCAAAGATCGTGTATACACGATCTTTGGTGAGTGTCAGCAGCACCAGCCAAACATCAAGTGTGAGAATTCAGAGATTGACTCTGACTTCTATGACAAATTTATCACGAATGTTCTAAAGGGAAGGGAGAAGAATAACCACTCCAGGCTGTGTTGCACAGGATGATATTTGGGTTGTGAATTAAAGCTGTAGCTGCACCACGATAGACATAAAAGAAGCGTAGGAGGCTGGCAAGAGCTTTGAAGGAGGGGGAAAAGGAATAGAACTAAATCTGAGTGAGGGAAATCAGATCAGTTATAAATGGGAATACTGACACAGATACTGAACTGAGGCAGATTCTCAACTCGGTCAGTCCCACTTCTTTTTGACTCACATGCGAAGCAAAAGTGAGTCTATGTACTGAGCCGTGTCGTCCGTCCGTCCGTCCGGGCGTCCGTCCGGGCGTCCGGGCGTCCGTAAAAAACTTAAACGTTGGATTTTTCTCGGAGACTATTAAGTCTATCAACACCAAATGTGGCATGATGGTGTATGATGACAAGGCCTCAAAAAACATACATAGTGACTTGACCTTGCTTCAAGGTCAAGGTCACAGGAGCCATAAATGTGGTCTCAAAAACAGTCATTTTTCACATTTTCCCAATTTTCTCCCACGTTATTGAGAATGGCGACCTTAGCTACAAGTGGTATATAGGTCAAAGCAAGCCCTATCTTTTGATACCAGTTTGGTTGACCTTGCTTCAAGGTCAAGGTCACAGGACCTCTTCAAAGTTGGATTGTATACATATTTTGAAGTGACCTTGACCCTGAACTATGGAAGATAACGGTTTCAAACTTAATAATTATGTGGGGCACATGTTATACTTTCATCATGAGACACATTTGGTCACATATCATGAAGGTCAAGGTCACTTTGACCCTTATGAAATGTGACCAAAATGGGGTAGTGAACCACTAAAAGTGACTATATCTCATGGTAGAAAGTGCCAATAAGCACCATTGTGCTTCCTATGTCTTGAATTGACAGCTTTGTGTTGCATGACCTTGGATGACCTTGACCTTGGGTCAAGGTCACATGTATTTTGGTAGGAAAAATGTGTAAAGCATTTCTTTGTGTATGATGTCATTGGTAGGTTTAGTTGTTTGACCTTGACCTTGAAGGTCACCTGAAGGTCAAGGTCATATAAAGGTCAAGGTCAAGCATGTGAGTCGTATGGGCTTTGCCCTTCTTGTTTAAATTAAGTTTTACCTTTGGCTTGTTCACTCATGGAAAATGCTGCATGAACAGGGTGTCATTACTCCCACAAATATGATTCAGCACTGGAAACGTTTTAATTGTAGAGATTTGCTTTCTTGTGCTGTAGATTAGATGTGCAACAAGGTGTTTCTAATATACTTTTTTTTCAGTAGTAAAAAGGGGCATGATTGCTGATTTTCACTGTATTTTCTTTTTATTCCTTGGATGTTTCTCCACCTTCATGGAAAAGTGTAAGTTAATATCTATTCATCACATTTCACAATTCTATAGAGTTTGGATGTGTGGTGGTTAAAAAAAAAAAGAGTTTGTAGAGTATTGGAGTGGAGTACCACCAGTATGAGTTCTGTGCGGCATTTGCACCTATTTACTTCTAATCTTTGCAAAATCTATTGTGGCCAAATTATGTTGATTTTCTTGTTATTTTTGTGGTGGGAAATGATTTCCCTAAATCTCTTGTGAGTTTTACTTTTTTTATTGCTTGGCAAAGTACCCTGAGAGGAGTGAATAGTAAGAAAATATTTTCATTCATTTGCTGAGTGTTGTACTTTTCCATCAGTTTCTCATGGCTGTTTCTGTTATCATCAAAATTATTGCAAGAAATATGTAGCTCATTCTTAGAGCTTTCTTGACATATATGGTTTATAAGGGCTGCCTTTATTCCTTCTCCTGTTAAAATATAATTTTTAATGTGACCCGTTAATGCAGAAAACCCCCCTGACATTCCAGAAAAGTGGTCTGACACACGCAGGGTTAAAATCATAGACTTGAATGTTCTGTAAAGTCATGTGCCATGGTGGCATTATGAAAAGGGATGTCACACAGCAATATTGGCATGGTGTTGGTTTGTGATGAAATTGTATGAATTTTATGCAGCTTTTCTGATTTTGAAACATAATGTGCCTTGCTTGCATTTTGTTGCAGCTTTTCAACCTTTTTATTCAGCACCATCGAACAGGAATGCTTTTTGCATTTGTACTTAATTGGACTGTCTGTAGTTTTTCAGGTTTTAGAGTGGTTTCCCCATTTCCCACCACACTCTCCACTTCCACCCCAAGTTTTATACAAGAGAGATTTTGCCTTATTTCCAATTGATTGCTGAGGTTGATTATCAGGCTGGTCTATTCCTCTGTAAATTTATGTATACATGCGCGTGTGTATGTGTGTGTGTTTGTGTGTGTGTGTGTGTGTGTGAGAGAGAGAGAGAGAGAGAGAGAGAGAGAGAGAGAGAGAGAGAGAGAGAGAGAGAGAGAGAGAGAGAGAGAGAGAGAGAGAGAGAGAGAGAGTGTGTGTGTCCTTGATTGTGCATATATTGGTGAAGATGTCCTTTTCCTTCTTTTGTTCTGTTAGAAGACGTTATCATTTCTGTGATTTTTTACATACCATATCATCCTCATTACCTCTAAAGAACTTTGCTGTTCACAAGTCACTTGACTGAAAGTTGATGAGAAGATAATGTGATGAAAGAGGGTGATGCCTTAAAGTTGATTAAGTCATTGTTCTCAGGATATATTTGTAGTACTTTACAAATTGCATATGATAAGTGACATCTTTCATGTAGTGTGAACTGATTGATCTTGGAATTCTTAGTACAGAATGTACAACTTGACTTTTTTTGGAAGAATGTTTCTTCTCTGTAATGTTCCTATGCTACACACAGAAGTACAGTTGCCTCTGTTAGAGGCAGCATTTTCCAAATCTTTTTGAACCTGGTGTTTTTGAACTAATGTCTATTGGGAGAAATCCGCTAATCGTAAGTGTTCCTATCTATGGCAACCTTAAAAAAATTATGTGTGATAATCATAATGATGGTCATTGTTATTGTTTTTCCATTACTGGATTTAGCCAGACCTAATGAATTAGATACATGTATTCCACTTTGTGTGCTAATATATGATTCCCTGTCTCAAGACCCTGAGTAGCCTCGATGGCTGTTTGGGACTGCCTCTGGGTCAGCTACTGCAGCAGTTTCTGAAAGCCCAGTGGTTTTAAGTCTTTCAACTGATGGGGGGGGACATTGGGCAGCTCTGGCCATGCGTTATACTTGATGATGATAATTAAGATGGCGCTGACGACCATGACGACAACGATGATGACGGTGGTTGTTGTTGTTATTGTTATTATAGATATTGTTGGGATGGGACAGTTCTCATTAATTGGATGCTCCACTTTGCATAATTGAGTTTACAGACACCATTAACCTTCTGCTGCTGGTTGTGATGGGGATGTTACTTTTACCTTTACCCTCGCTCTGGTGTGAACAGCATGTTGCATCACATAGTGCTACTGAAAATTGGAATGAGGCGAGTCAAATTGTGTTGATCCATGAACGCCGCGATGCTTTATGGTATACCCGTGAATTGGTGAGGCTATGGTGACAATTTCATTGCCATTGGTAAAGTAAAATCCTAGATTTTGACATTTTTTCATAGGATTTTGTCGATTTTTGTGTGGATGAAAGCAAGTTGAAGGAGGCATCTGTCATGAGTGGAGGCAGTGACTTTGAGGTTGACTTAGACCCCAATCAGTCAAAATCAGTTAAGTTGTTGTGTTGACTAATAGATGTCTAGCAACTCGGATGAGTTGTATTTAGGGGAATGATCATTGACACCACTGGATGGCAGAAAGTAAAAGCCAACGGAAGGTTACAAAGTTCAGTTCAAACAAAGCTTTCCAAGACACATATTAGGAAAACCCAATTCTGAAAATTAGCCTGTCTGGTGACCCCAGATGACTAGAGGTTTTGAAAGTCCTTTGATGATGCTTTAGTAGGTAGACTTGTGGAAGAAATGAGAAACTAACCAAACTAAAAATGAAGGCATTAGATGGGTAAGAATGTTGAAATCGTATGTGATGTGAAATATTTTGCAGTTGTTTACATTGTTATAATTTCTGCAGATGATGGATCACTGGCTTTCAGTTTTAACTATGTAAACTTTTCCATTTTAATTATGCACACTAGCTAAAAAAAGCTGGAAAAAGCACACATCTTTCAAACTTTGGCATTACACATTGCCTTTTTTGACTCACATGCGAAGCAAAAGTGAGTCTATGTACTGAGCCGTGTCGTCCGTCCGTCCGGGCGTCCGTCCGGGCGTCCGTCCGGGCGTCCGTCCGTCCGGGCGTCCGTAAAAAACTTAAACGTTGGATTTTTCTCGGAGACTATTAAGTCTATCAACACCAAATGTGGCATGATGGTGTATGATGACAAGGCCTCAAAAAACATACATAGTGACTTGACCTTGCTTCAAGGTCAAGGTCACAGGAGCCATAAATGTGGTCTCAAAAACAGTCATTTTTCACATTTTCCCAATTCTCTCCCACGTTATTAAGAATGGCGACCTTAGCTACAAGTGGTATATAGGTCAAAGCAAGCCCTATCTTTTGATACCAGTTTGGTTGACCTTGCTTCAAGGTCAAGGTCACAGGAGCTCTTCAAAGTTGGATTGTATACATATTTTGAAGTGACCTTGACCCTGAACTATGGAAGATAACTGTTTCAAACTTAATAATTATGTGGGGCACATGTTATACTTTCATCATGAGACACATTTGGTCACATATCATCAAGGTCAAGGTCATTTTGACCCTTATGAAATGTGACCAAAATGGGGTAGTGAACCACTAAAAGTGACTATATCTCATGGTAGAAAGTGCCAATAAGCACCATTGTGCTTCCTATGTCTTGAATTAACAGCTTTGTGTTGCATGACCTTGGATGACCTTGACCTTGGGTCAAGGTCACATGTATTTTGGTAGGAAAAATGTGTAAAGCATTTCTTTGTGTATGATGTCATTGGTAGGTTTAGTTGTTTGACCTTGACCTTGAAGGTCACCTGAAGGTCAAGGTCATATAAAGGTCAAGGTCAAGCATGTGAGTCGTATGGGCTTTGCCCTTCTTGTTTAAATACTAAAAATAAACAAACAGCTGTTGTGATCATAATAAAGGGTTTGGACTGACAAGAAAGAAAGAAAAAAAAGCCTTGTAACAGTGTTTGAATAATCTAAATGTATACAAACACGCATTTGTGGAAAACAGTGTGCCAGCGCCCTTGGCAGCAGGAGACTGGTCTCATTGACTTGAGACACTACACACTGAGAGACAGCCTCAACATCGGCTTAAGCGCCTTGAGCATGCTGCCAGCATGGATACGTGCGCTATACAAGTAGACATCATCATCATCATCATTTGTTTTATTTCACTCCCACGAAAGCACCATGCTAGGAAACCTTTTTTTGCTGGTGACCTCCGTGATCCAGGGGAAATGGGTCAACTTACTTAAAAGCCTTCTTTCCTTGTTTGAAAATGGACTGAAAAACAAGTTGTGTCCGTGGACCTTGACTCACTAGGAGCCTCATAGCCTCTGCACTGTGTTGTTGAGTGTGAGACTGCAGTCCAGTGGATCTGCAGGGTACAGATATTCTGTTGTTGAATACATATGTGCATGTCCTGTCTCAGATAGAAATATGTGGATGGTGAGGAAATCCCAGGTTTCAAGAATTACTGTGCCATAATCATGGGTTAGCATCGCGGCATCCCTTCTTTGCCTTCCAGTCACCCAGAGCAGCAACGTAACTTGAGAATGAAGTCATTTTGGGTCTGGCCATAAGCAAGCATAAAAGAGTGTGGCGCGGCTTTACGCAGACAGCATACAGAGTGAGGAACATCATTGTATGATGTTCATATAACCATGCTTGTCCATTTACCGCCGTTCCCATACTGCCTCTAGCCCCAGCAAAGGGATGAGCCCCCTTTTGCATTTACCCACTGGAACTTGTCCTGTTGCAGTCATGTCACAATTTAGAATGAAGGTCATCTGGTGTTTTCGTAGGTCTCTGGTTTGTGGGCAGTACTTTCACTGGGTGTGTTTTTTAATATGTGTATTTCATGACAATTTTTCTCTGTGATGTTAATCTTGGCTCTTAAGAGCTGTTTTCTGTGACCTGGCTTATGTCTGCATATTCCTCAAGTTGTTGACTTCTTCTCCTCCCTACTCCCTCTCTTCTCTCTATTCCTTGATTCATGTGAAATAATCAACCCCACTACCCGGAGACTAATGTTTCTATTTTGTCGAGGTGTAACCTTTCGAACACTCATAATGCCTTCCTGCCAGTTCTCTGTACATGATTTTTGAACTCCTGAGAAAATTAGTGTGAAATCTTTATATTCTGACACTGAGTACTGAAATTGTTTGTGTTGTTCATATGATATATGGGGAAAATACCTCAGAACCAAAAGGCAGACTTTGGATGTCTGTGAGAAAACCAAACTTAGATATACTGTACTTGAAAAGTTTGTTATGAAAAGAGAGTTTTATATATATATTCATTGTTATATTTGATATCTGCATTCCTCCTTACAGTACTGTGATGATGAAATCCTGATGTCCTGCTGAGAAATACTGTTCCACAATGGCTGAATTCCTTTCCTTACAAGTTAATCCTTCCTACATATGTACCTAGTTACTAGGAACTGGGCTTGCTTTCCACTATTTTCTCCAATTTACTTGCACCATTTGTGCTTTTTACCATTATTGCCTATATATGTTGCAATGTATCCGAGTGCCAGCTATGAATCCATTTATTTCTATCAGGCTGATATATTTGCCAAGTTACGAATTCTCCTGCTCACTCACATTTGAGGTCTTGCTTTTGTCAAAGGGCAGTGGTCATTGTTTTGTCACTTTGACCAGGTGAAATGTTGGGGCTGGCTCATGACTGCTGATTTTACCGAGCTACAAGGTAGAGTCCATGTGCTTGGTTCTGCAGAATAGTGTATTCCTGTCTTTTCTCTCTCACTGTCTTCATTTCATCTCAATCACTATCTCTATCTTTGTATGTGTCTGTGTGTCTGCGTGTGTGAGTGTGTGTGTCTGTCTGTCTGTGTGTCTGTGTGTTTGCATGTCTGTCTGTGTGTGTGCGTGTCTGTGTGTCTGTCTGTGTCTGTCTGTGTGTCTGTGTGTCTGTCTGTCTGTCTGTCTCTCTCTCTCTCTCTCTCTCTCTCTCTCTCTCTCTCTCTCTCTCTCTCTCTCTCTCTCTCTCTCTCTCTCTCCCAATCCTTCCTTGATGAGCACTTCATTGACGACTTTGCTGCTGCAACCCTAGGAAGGTTACTTGTGCTAAAAATCCAAGGCCGCAGTCTTATCTTTCTCTGACAGTTTCTCAGTTTCCCACATAGATAATGTTACCTTCATTGCATAGTGAAGATTTGGCCGATATGATGGCAACTCAGGTGATTTGTTAGAATTTGATGTACATTTTCATAAAACATGTGAACGTTTCAACACAAATGCCTCATATTTAAAGTGAAAAGCAATAGCCTTAGTTTTTCTCTCCCGGAGAAGAGATAAATGTGTGCTATGGATACTTTACTTAGCCTTAGCTTTTTCTCATGGCACCAGTAGGGTTTCTCTGTTCCAAGCCATTTGTCATGAGATAATAGTGTTTTTTCATAATAAGGTTGTTACAGCTGATTTTCTCTCTGGCTTACAAGGCTCATTTCTTTCTGAAATGAATAAAGAATGAACCTGACAACTGCATAATGACCACAGAAGAATGCCATGAGCTGAAGTATAAGCTCATTTTCCCTCTATATTTTGGGAGATGGATCAAAGAAGCCTAGTTTCAGTTTGCATGCTTTTTGAAGAAAAAACAACTCCTGAGGGCCTGTTTTGTTAATTGTTGTTTGAAAAGATAAAAGGTTCACAAAACAATACAGGGTTCTGGGAGACACTACTTCTTCAGACCTATTTGTGAGTGTCCAAGTGAAAGTAGGCTAAAGTTACAAAAATGACAAAATGAGGTTTTTCAACCTTAAATTAAAAAGTTTTTAATGCAAATTTATGAGATATTATCATATTTATAATTAGTAATATTTTAAGTGTAAAGCGATATAAATGTGTGACATGGCTTCCCGGTAACTTAGATGCATGTTTTCTCGAAATCTAAGAAATCTTTTCCAGCGACTTTACCCTCATTTAAAATTGGACGCTTACATTTTATCCTCTTGAAACCTATGTGTGTAGTTTTTACTCGACTGCATTCATCTACCTGTGCCTTACATATCGTCTTTGTGTCTTTTACCTTAATTTAAGGTGCTGATTATCCGTCAGGTAAATTCTTTTCCAGCAATGAACATAATTTTGTGGTGCACTTCATTTGCAATATTTTTCTCTGAATAAAACTATCTAAGATTTAAAGGAAACTCTGGTTTGTATATGCCTACATGGGAGAAAGCAATTGTTAACAGATCATTGGCTCTTGGCTCTGAAAAGGAAGGGCTTTGAATAATTCTTTTGGCTTCTTTCTTCTTCATAATCTCTTCTGAACAAGGGTAAATACACACAGCTGAGTGCATATATATGCATATCGAGAGAGAGAGAGAGAAAAAAAAAACTAACACATCAGTGAAGTGAAAGTGACAACATAAAATCTGCTGACTTTTTATTTAATTTATTTCATACAACACAGACCAGCATTACAGGATGAGGCGACTGATGCATGACAAAGCAAGGAAAAAGTAGAACAACCATCCACTGCACTGTGACAACACGCTGCAGCAACAGTGACAGGAATGGGCACAACTCCACCATCCACGTGACAGTCGCAATGACAGCACAGGGAAGCCAGGGTCTTGCCTGCTTCAAGAAATGTCACACTTTGAAATCTCTCTCTTCCTGTGTAAGCTCTGAAGAGCCTGCCACAAAGTCACCAAAACTTGGGCAAAAAACGAATGTCCGTGTCATGGGAAAATGATGTTGAAAGTAGGACTAATGTAATGTAAGCTCAGAGCAACAAATGCAGACACATCACTGATAAATTACAACACCAACTGTCACACTTGTTCACCACTTGGCATGACGATGAGCATATGGTCATTGGAACTACATGAAAAAGGTGAAACCTAGCAGTGACCACAAGATCAATGCCACAAGGTATCATGGCAACATCAGGACAAATTGACTGTACTGAACATGCCTGGAACAGAGACCTGCAAATTGTAGACAGACTGACGTCCAATGTAAGAATGAATACCTTCATGTCATTTCTTAAAACCCTAGAGGGTCAACAACAAGATCAACATGTTAACATTAACATTGGTTTTGTTTTTTATTGTGCTTCCCCTCCCCATAACACAAAGATTCATTTTAATTCTGACATATAGTTTGTGAAAGTCACCACATCAAGAGTCACGAAAAAGGTGAATTAGTAAACTTCATCCATGTAAGTCTATGATGATCCTCCTCCTCCTCCTCTTCCTCCCCCCCCCCCCCCCGCCCCCCCCCCCCTCCTCCTTCCCTCCTCCTTCCCTCCTCCTTCCCTCCTCCTTCCCTCTTCCTCCTCCTCCTCTTCCTCCCCCCCCCCCCCCCCCCGCCCCCCTCCTCCCTCTCTCCTCCTTCCCTCTTCCTCCTCCCCCTCTTCCTCCTCTTCCTCCCCCCCCCCGCCCCCCCCCCCCCCCCCGCCCCCCTCCTCCTTCTCCTCCTTCCCTCCTCCTAGCTCCTCCTCCTTCCCTCTTCCTCCTCCCCCTCTTCCTCCTAAGTCCTTCCCCTCTTCCTCCTCCTCCAGCACCAGCATTAGCACCATCATCATCTTTACTCAAACACTTGTAAAACTAGGAACAGCATTAGCACCATCATCATCTTTACTCAAACACTTGTAAAACTAGGAACAGCATTAGCACCATCATCATCTTTACTCAAACACTTGTAAAACTAGGAACAGCAAAGCTTTCTGGAACTATGTAAAGTCCAAAACCAAGTCACGCACGGGAGTGGCAGACCTGAGGAATGAGGACGGCTCTAAGACCATAAATGATGAAGAGAAGGCTGAGGTCCAGAACCAGTTCTTTCAAAGTGTTTTTACAACCGAGGATGACGGCCCACTACCCAGACCACCAGGATACAATTTCACGGAAGAGCTGACAGACTTGGATATCGCTAGTGACGAAGTGAAGAAGCAACTTAAGGGCTTACACACCAGTAAAGCACCGGGTCCTGACGGTATCACACCATACATCCTGTCCGAGGCTGCAGAGGAGTTGGCCGACCCTATCGCTCACCTTTTCAGGCTCTCACTTGACATGGGGAAATTACCAGATGAGTGGAAACAAGCCCTAGTCACCCCCATCCACAAAAAGGGAAGTAAGACAACAGCCAGCAACTATCGGCCTGTAAGCTTGACGTGCATCCTCTGCAAGGTTATGGAAAAGCTGGTGAGAGACAAAATAATGAGCCATCTACAGCGCAACTTGCTTATCAGCAAAGAACAGCATGGTTTTGTCCCGGGGAGGTCGTGCGTCAAGCAACTTCTGGAGGTATTGGAGACATGGACAAGTATTCACGACGAAGGCGGAGGGGTGGATATTGTCAAACACTGTACATAAAGAAGACGTGGAACTTGCGAAGAAAATGCGAAAAAGTGTTTGTGGGTTATCGTCCCTAGTCACATGCTGGCGGCGAAAACAAAATGGCCGATCGCGTGCGAGGCGGTGGTGATTTTTGCTCGGCTCTTGGTTGCAAGAACGCCCGTTACAAACAGAGCTGCTTCGGGAAAACTTTCCACAAGTTCCCTAAAGAAGAAAAAAGGTGGGTTGTGCAGTGATTATTTCATCAGGTTTACCTTCTTCAGAATGAGAATGCAATGGCTCGAGTCAACTAACTCAGTAGACTAGATCTACAGCGTCAGCGAGTACTTACGACTGTGAGTGTGAGTCAGCAGTCAGTACAAAACAACAGTTTACACTTGATGACAAACTACCCGTGGGCATATTTGCTGAATCCTTTATCAAACCTTGCTTACGGGAAAACTACAGTACAAAGGTACATCACTCATCCGTTTTGCGTTTAGGCAGAGCGTTAGATTTAGAATGGATGCCATTTCACAAGCTGACAAGGCGATTCCTTTCAATCATAATCATGCCCGTGTGATCAGATTGTCAATGATTGTGATCACAATTACGTACGTACACAATGAAATAACACAATTTTGCAAAGCATGTTTTTATCTTCTCCTGTTTGTACTGGTGTATCCGTAAGCGATTTTGGGCTGGGGGTGTTTCTTGGGCAAGCTAGAATTTTTCGGTTTCGAAGACAAGTCGGAACTCTATTGTTGGCCCTAAATCCTCTCTCTCAGTGACCATTGTGATTTATATATAATTTTTTTCTTTCTTCTTGCAGACTGAAGATCTGATTTAGCTTTTTTTGTCTTTCCTTTTTGCTTAGTTTAACAATAACACAGTTGTTTTTATTGTCAAACTAGGTGCAGAATATGGATGCAATTCACAAGGCGAGAGGATTTTGAAAAGCTGCAGCCAGCTGATGTTCAAGGCCTCAAGCTTTGTACTGAGCACTTTGAGGCCAACCAGTACAACAATCCTGCAGAGAGGGGATCACTTGTGTGGAATGCTGTCCCAACATTGTTTGCAGTGCCAAATCCACCACCGAAGGTTAGTTATTTATTGGGTTTAGGTTGTTGCAAACCAAAGAAGCACACTATTAAATGCAGGTTAAGTAATGACAAGTTTGAGGCTGATGTAAGAATTGAAAAAAACAGCATCGTTCCCATCAAATAATGCCTGTTTGCATTTAGCGCAAAAAAATGATAAGGCCAACCAAAAAAAGTAGTTTCTTATTTTGGATCGACGTCTTGATTATGATGATATGATGAATTTATTTTGCCGAAAAACAGCCCCAAGTGGCAAAAAAAGTATAGGGTCGGCGTCAACAACAAAAAAGTTGTATGTTTCTGCATGGTCACCCGACCCTACCTATGTTTTCCCGACGACCCTAGACTTTTATTTTTGCATTTTCAAAAATAAAAGGGGTATTCGAAAATCGATTGTTTTCCTGTTTTTCGACAAAATAAGTTAAAAAGATGGTTTAAAAAAAAAAGGTTATAAAAAAATCTCCACCTTTAGTCATGTTAGGCCACAAAAAAGTCTGTTTAAGGTAACATAGGCTGCCCAAAAATAGGGTCGGTAGGTCGGCTTTTTATTTTTGTATTTTAGCCATCTAAATATTTTAATTTTATTTTAATTTTATTTTTTAATGCCCCAAAAAAGTCTAGGGCCGGTGGGAAAAAAAAGGGTCGGTCCGGATACCGTAAACAGATTATATTTTGTTTTGCCTTACCAGAAACATACACTTTTTTGTGTGGCCTAAGACCAATGCCATGAAATTGGGAGAATTGTTTCATTGTGACTGGGTGTTGGTTTTAAGCTGTGCTTTAAAGTTGAGTTTGTCAGTTAAAGAGCTGTGCATTTGCAGGTTGCTTGTGGGAGGAAGCCACCACCGCAAAGGGTAGCTACAAATGAAGCCAGCACTGACCTGTCGCCTGATGCACAAATTGTTCAACCAGGTAAGAGATTTTTAACCATGATCAAAGAACACCCTGACATCAAACATTTTTTAAACCCATCCATTACATAGTTGATAATTGCTGTATAGGGTGACGAGCGCTGTGGCGGGGTGGTAAGACGTCGGCCTCCTAATCGGAAGGTCGAGGGTTCGAATCCCAGTCGCGGCCGCCTGGTGGGTTAAGTGTGGAGATTTTTCCAATCTCCCAGGTCAACTTATGTGCAGACCTGCAGACTTATCCCCCTTCATGTGTACACGCAAGCACAAGACCATGTACGCACGAAAAAGATCCTGTAATCCATGTCAGAGTTTGGTGGGTTATAGAAACACGAAAATACCCCGCATAACAGATGTGGTTTGTGACAACATGACAGACGTGGTTTGTGACAACATGACAGAGGTGGTTTGTGACAACATGACAGAGGTGGTTTGTGACAACATGACAGAGGTGGTTTGTGACAACAACATGACAGAGATGGTTTGTGAAAAAAACATGACAGAGGTGGTTTGTGACAACAACATGACGGAGGTGGTTTGTGACAACAACATGACGGAGGTTGTTTGTGACAACAACATGACAGAGGTGGTTTGTGACAACAACATGACGGAGGTTGTTTGTGATAACAACATGACAGAGGTGGTTTGTGACAACAACACGACAGAGGTGGTTTGTGACAACATGACAGAGATGGTTTGTGATAACATGACGGAGGTTGTTTGTGATAACAACATGACAGAGGTGGTTTGTGACAACATGACAGACGTGGTTTGTGACAACATGACAGAGATGGTTTGTGAGAGAATGTGATAAACAATTGCCAACTCTCTCCGTACAAAAACAAGCTCTGAAAATTAAAAATATAAAAATTATGATCAAAATTAAATAGTATCATCCCTGGTGTGTTGTTTGTGATGTACCTTTTAGTCTGTTTACATTAACATAGGCACAAAAAAAGAGGTCGGTCGGCTTTTCTTAATTTTTTTTTATAACCATCTTTTTAACTTATTTTGCGAAAAAACAGGAACAAAATTGATTTTTTTTTCTTTTTCTTTTTCTCCAAATGCCAGAAAAAAAAGTCTAGGATCGGCGGGGACAAAATAGGGTTGGTCGGGATACCGTAAACAGACTATTTTGTTTTGTTTTGTCTAAGCAATGACTAACTAACTTTCTTTAGGGTCTGACATCGTATATACTATACAATTTTTGGGGTATTAACTAAATACATGTATACAGTTTTTGATTCCTTTTATACTATTTCACAAATTAGCCGCCCCCCCCCCCCCTTTTTTTTTAGTCTGCCCTAGGGGCGGGAGATCTCCTAATTTCGGTTTCTAGGGTCACCTTATGCTTCCCCCATGAGCTGAGAACTTAATTTAAAATGGGCCTCGATTTTATTTATTTGTATTTTGTAATTGTGCCTTTGTCCAGTCACATGATTTCACTTTGTACTTAAAAACTTGGCACTGTCATCATTTATTGCTATTTATTGTTCAGTTGCTATTGCTATTGGGCATCAGTTGTTCTGTTGCCCTCTTTCGAATGAGCCATGCATGCATTATGGATGTGTTTAGCGAATTGGGATACCTCAAGCAATGTAAAAAAGAAACAATGTGAAGCAAACATATAGCACCAAATAAAATAACCGAATCAGAATGGAAACTTCTTCAGTGTATGTGTGTGTGTGTGTGTGTGTGTGTGTGTGTGTGTTTGCTGTTTTAAATACCGAAAATGTGAAAATAAAGCAAGTCACAACATGAGAAAGATCGACTGTACTAGTCATAACAAAGCAGGAGACGGCCTGGTCAGCATGCAGCAAAGGGGAATAACTCATATTTAGCCATTCTCATTTCTAAGCATGCCCAATGAGGAAGTTATCCTTCTTCCCATTGTAGTTTCTTTGATATTGTCTACATGGACTACCAAAAAGCGTTCGATCTGTGCCCCATCGACGTCTAAAGGAGAAAACGACAGCTTTTGGCATCAGAGGTAAGGTCCTGAAGTGGCTGGAAAACTTTCTGACAGACAGGAAGCAGAAAGTCGTCGTGAACAGTCACAGGAGGCGCAGGTGACCAGCGGGATTCCACAAAGATCTGTAATCGGGCCGATAATTTTCGTCCTCTTCATTAATGACCTGCCCACCATCACAAAGTGCCCAGTCAAAATGTTTGCAGACGATACCAAGCTGTACACCAGGAGTGGCGTTGAGGGGGGACTGCAGGACTTACAAACTGACCTTGACAAGCTACAGAACTGGTCTGAAGAGTGGCTTCTAAAGTTCCACCCACAGAAGTGCAGCGTTATGAAGATGGGGTCCAAAAGGTCACAAGCGACATACTTCACGAGCAGTAAAGATGCTGACGGCAACCACCAGAGACTGCAGCTTGCGGAGAGTGGTGCAGAAAAGGACCTCGGAGTGATGATCGACAGCACACTATCCTTCAAGGATCAAATAGCACATGCAACATCGAAGGCAAACCGTGTCGTTGGAGTCATCCGCCGGCCTTTCGACTACTTGACAGAGCAGACCTTCGTTTAGCAGTAGGCCTACAAAAGCTTGGTGAGATCCAGATTGGAGTACGGCCACTGTGTCTGGCAACCACACCTGAAAACGCTATGCAGTGACATCGAAGACGTTCAGTGTAGGGCAACCAAACTGCTGTCAGCACTCAGAAACAAGACGTACCCAGAGAGACTTCGAACACTAAAACTCCCAACCCTGGAGCACAGACGCAAGATAGGAGACATGATAGAGGTGTACAAATACCTCCATGGTTACTACGATGTGCAGAAACCAACGTTCAAACTGTCCAGCAACACTGATCTGCGTGGTAACTCGTTGAAACTCCATAAAGACAGTTTTCGGCTGAACATCAGGAAGAACTTCTTCTCAGCGCATCGTCACAACCTGGAATAGATTAACCAGATTCACTTGTCACAGCTGCCTCAGTCGATGACTTTAAAGTTGAACTCGACGAACACTGGAAAGATCTCCCCACTCTCTACGCACCAGAATGCCAAAATATGCAATAGACTTGCATTGCAGCAAAGTTATTTAATCACATGGAACGTCGAACAGGCCTTACGAAAGGCCTCAAACGTCGTTAAAGTTAAGTCAAGTCAAATAAAGTCAAGTCAAAGCAATCGGCGGGGAATACGACATATATGCTGTGTCGACGCTTTGGCCCCAAAGTTTCCAAAACTAACAACACCATCGGGCCAAAAACTTCCTGATCCAGTCAGCCTCAAGACAGGATGGTGTTCGGCAGTGGGTTTTCCTGCAGATTTTCGGGATGCAGACCTGTAAACTATTTTGTTTTGAGAATACGAGTAGTCGGGAACTCCCCTCCCGAGCTTGTGGCAGCCTGTGGGGTGTCAATCTCCTCACAAAGTCCCTCCCCCCTTGCATAACGAACCCACGGTTGAACCTGTGTGTGGCCACTACAACACAAGCGTGTACAAGGGAGTATGCGCTAAACAGGCCGTTTTTAACCGGACTAACACTTTCCTTTGAAACAAGGTTTGACGTGTACATAGTATTCCCAGGGCTTGCTCTGGCAGGGCGCACTAACCGCCATATTGTCCTCAGCTCGAACACAAAACGCTCATTTTCAGGATTACTGACACACAAACATAGGCACCGTACCTAAATAACGGTATTAATGTTTCAAAGCACAAAGAAGAGTACATCAATAGTTAATGAATATTGCTACATTATTCATATTGCAGGGGCGGATCTGGGGGGGGGGGGGTGCAATGGGTGCAACTGCACCCCCCCCCCCCAGCGGACAAAAAAAAGAAAAGAAAAAAAAGAAGAAAAAAAAGAAGAAAAAAAAAGAAAAAGAAGAAGAAAAAAAAGAGATATGTTGATAATGTAGTAATGTAAATGTAATTGCACCCCCCCCCCCCCCTCCCCCAAGCAAAAAGACAAAAAAATGAGAGAGAGACTCAGGGAAAGAGATGTTGATAAATATTGGAATGTAAATATAATTGCACCCCCCCCCCCTCCTCGGCTTAAAAAAGAAGAAGAGAGAAGCTGATAAATATAGTAATGTAAATGTAATTGCACCCCCCCCCCCCTCCCTCGGCAGAACAAAAAAGAGAAAGAGATGCTGATAAATATAGTAATGTAAATGTAATTCCACCCCCAGCCAAAAAACTAACTAAATAAATTAAAGAAATAAAATACATAAACAATGATAATACATAAATTAAAAAATGGAAAGAGAAATATGTTGATAAATATAGTGATGTAATTGCACCCCCCCCCCCCCCCCCCCCCCCCAGCCAAAATAAAAAGGGGTGGGTGGGTGCAGAGAGAGAGATGCTGATAAATATAGGAATGCACTAGTAAAATTAAATGTAATTGCACCCCCCCATATAAAGATTATTAAATTCGAGGTATGATCTTGTTGCAAAGACTTTTTCCTCATGTTGTTTTTGTGAATTGTGATTCTTTATTATTAACATCGAACTTATTTAGCACTGTACATTTTCGAGCATGTGCTTCCCAAGAGAGAGACAGTTGGTCCTATCTCCACCCCCCACCACATCAGTGGCAAAATGTATCGCCTGAAAATAGCACTTTACAAGCTCAGATTGCACTAGATTGCACCATTTTGCTTCCTTTTAAAAAAAAAATTCCGGGGGGGCATGCCCCCGGACCCCCCTAGCATGCTCGGTGCTTCGCGTCGTCAGTTCGGCGCTTCGCGCCTTCGCTGATAAGATGCAAAACACACACACACAAACTTTGCACCCCCCCCTTTCAAAAAACAGATCCGCCCCTGTATTGAGTTGTGCGTCGAAATCGAATCAAGTCAAAAGTTGGGCTACAGAGTTGTAGGCCTATACTAGACAGCTTCTCGTGTAACTGTGTAGTTCGGACAGAAAACTGTTCGCATATGCTTTACCTACTCTCAGGATAAGTTCCTGAGCTAAGTGTTCGCCCAGTCAAAGATATGCCCGGTTAAGAACTGTCTTAATGAGTGATATCAGACGCATCGACCTGTACATGCAGACAATGGGGATGAACGAACAAACGAATGCATTAATAAATACATAATGACCGCCGGAACGAATTAATGAATGAATGAACGAACGAATGGAGCTTTACTGCTTATTAGCCTATGACGGCTAGTTAAGACCAATAACAAGAACATAACTGCAGCAAATGAGACTAAGAGCGAGTCAAGCCCTGATGCCCATAGTTTAACTTTTTTCACGTTTCGCGTAAGGAGACACGATGGGTCTATTCGTAACATCAACAAAAAGGATAACAAAGACGAACACGGAAATATGAGGAGGACAGCAACAACAACAATGAATATGCGAGTGCATTTAATGATATATTTAACAAGTCAATGTAGTTTGCGCGAGCTCTGTTCAATAATCATGCACTGCATTCCTGCAGCAGAAATGTAAGGTGGCAAACAGGCAAGCAGACAGGCATGCAGGGCAGGTAGGCAGACAAGCAGAGAGGCTTGCAAACAGGTAGGCAAGCAGGCAGACAGGTAAGTAGACAGGGTGGCAGGTAGGCAGGCAAGCAGGCAGACAAGCGAGCAGACAGACAGGCAAGGAGACAGGCAGGCGCAAATGACAAGACTGATATATAAAGACAGTGGCAAACAGGCATGTAGGCAGGCAGGCAGGCAGACAGGCAGGGAAGTAGGCAGGGAGGTAGGCAAACAGGTGTGTAGGAAGGCAGACAGGCAGGGAAGCAGGCAGGCAGGGAAGCAGGCAGGCAGGGAAGCAGGCAGGCAGGGAAGCAGGCAGGCAGGGAAGCAGGCAGGCAGGCAGGCAGGCAGGCAGGGAGACATGCAAGCAGGCAGAAAAACTGGCAAATACAGCATGTGAGTTGGAAGACACAGACAGAATAAACTGTTAGTCGATTCTCTGTTTAGTCTGTTTTCAACTATGTGAATAGTCACTTATCAGTTTGGAGGCTGTAGAGGTTTTCGTTCCTCGTCCATTTTCGTTATAAAAAAACCCGGGGAAAATCCACGATTTCCATCTAGACCGCTTTGGTGAAAAAGTAAAGTTGAGGGATAAAACTATTTGCTTCAAAGCATATAGTTTCATCGGTTCACCATTTTATCCGTTGAGATGCAAGAAAGAGATGCAAGCCGAGGAGAAAAAGTGGGCGGGGGGTGCGGGTGGGGGGGCGGATTGACTAGACCTACTAAACGCAACATGATAACAAGAAGGGCAAAGCCCATACGACTCACATGCTTGACCTTGACCTTTATATGACCTTGACCTTCAGGTGACCTTCAAGGTCAAACAACTAAACCTACCAATGACATCATACACAAAGAAATGCTTTACACATTTTTCCTACCAAAATACATGTGACCTTGACCCAAGGTCAAGGTCATCCAAGGTCATGCAACACAAAGCTGTTAATTCAAGACATAGGAAGCACAATGGTGCTTATTGGCACTTTCTACCATGAGATATAGTCACTTTTAGTGGTTCACTACCCCATTTTGGTCACATTTCATAAGGGTCAAAGTGACCTTGACCTTCATGATATGTGACCAAATGTGTCTCATGATGAAAGTATAACATGTGCCCCACATAATTATTAAGTTTGAAACAGTTATCTTCCATAGTTCAGGGTCAAGGTCACTTCAAAATATGTATACAATCCAACTTTGAAGAGCTCCTGTGACCTTGACCTTGAAGCAAGGTCAA
Organism: Theodoxus fluviatilis; assembly: GCA_034096865.1. Lineage (NCBI taxonomy): Eukaryota > Metazoa > Mollusca > Gastropoda > Cycloneritida > Neritidae > Theodoxus > Theodoxus fluviatilis. Next base: position 91,273 of record JAWQFJ010000040.1, read on the forward strand.
CCAAACTGGTATCAAAAGATAGGGCTTGCTTTGACCTATATATCACTTGTAGCTAAGGTCGCCATTCTCAATAACGTGGGAGAAAATTGGGAAAATGTGAAAAATGACTGTTTTTGAGACCACATTTATGGCTCCTGTGACCTTGACCTTGAAGCAATGTCAAGTCACTGTGTATGTTTTTTGAGGCCTTGTCATCATACACCATCATGCCACATTTGGTGTTGATAGACTTAATAGTCTCCGATAAAAATCCAACGTTTAAGTTTTTTACGCCCGGACGGACGGACGGACGGACGGACGGACGCCCGGACGGACGGACGGACGGACGGACGACACGGCTCAGTACATAGACTCACTTTTGCTTCGCATGTGAGTCAAAAACTGCATCTCCATAAGTAAGCATGACGGCATCTTCCAATATCCACCATTAATCACTTGCGGATAAAAATAACAAGAAGCAGGAAAGGTAAAGAACAAACGGCAAAGACAAAAGGAGGGAAAAAAGAACAAAGAAAGAAAAAGTAGGTCAGCGGTCCTGCACCGGATGACTCGAGGCTGCAGATATTGTTTCGAATGCAACGACAACAAACACCAACAGTCAGCCGAGGTGCCGTTGTTGACTGAGCAACTAGTTTGAGTTATTTCTGATAGCACCGCAAGCGCCGCTGTCCTCCACCCACACAGTGTGTTTGTACGTAAGTACGCTGCACATATAGCTCAGACGAGAATGGTTACCTTTATTCTTCGAGTATTCAGCAAGGAGTGAAGGCTTTCCATTTATGGTTGCTTACATTTATGTTCATGTCGTCAAGCCGTACAGAAGCATTCGGACCTGCTCGGTCAGAATGAAGCCAAATGGAGTGTAAGAGTTCTGCCACTAAGGCGAGCCAGCTTTTGAAATCTTGACTCTGTGGTCATGACTGACCATTGAGTGAGCTATGAACAGATGTATATTTGGGTAGTGTAAAAGAAGAGGAACTCACTCCAGTCTAACGTAACATTTACAGTGTTTGCATCGCACAGAATTGTGCAGGACAGGAGTGTTAGTCAGCCTCGTCGTGATCTGCGCCGTGAAGTGGCCGTCTCCATAACCTGACGAAGCATTGGAGAATGAAGTGTGGCGTAATGCTCTACGCAGTCGTGGTGACATTGGTGTCGCCGATGACGTCAGTAAGGGCTGCAGACGTCACACAAGTCATGTGGCGTCACATCTACACCTCTGACATCCTCAGCTCTGGTCATGTTACTATGGTAACACAGGTCTCCAGACCTGCATGCTCCTTCAGGTTAGTATTTTAGGTTCTCGGGTGCGACTTCAGAAACGATACAATACGTAGGTCCTCTTCATGCCATGCACCCCTGCTATCGTCCAAGACAGCGAGAGCATCACGGCAACTGCTACTCAACGTTGCAGGGACAACTCACAGATAGTGTGAAAAGAGATTTGTGAAGATGGTCAAGTTTACGTCTCTATAGTCCAGTTCTATAACAAATCAGAGCGCGCCTGAACAAAATGTTGCGATCGGTTTGTAGAAATTACAATAATATTGGTCTTACGATCAGTATTGCTCTAAAGTCGATGAAAACTGATGAAAAGTACTGATGGGTGAGAACAACTTAAATGTCACTCTTTTAATTAATAATCAGACAAAAGATCGAAGGTGTCGAGTGAAATGAATGTTCACTTTAACCTTCCCCGAACCAGCGAATTCCCGGTGAATGTTCAAATGCTCTGCCTACTGAACTACTGAGGTCCATGACAAGAAAAAACCCCTCTTGATTCAAGTTGTGTATTGAATCTTAACAACGCAGTGACAGTAGTCCTGATTTTGCAACCAGATACATGGCAATGCGATGCATCATATATAGTGGCATTCTAGTCCACTAGAGACTTCGCCTGCCGGCGAAACAGTCTCTAGCACAGTTGACATCACGTGATGGAAGGATTTCGTCCGAAAATTTCAATGAGGGTCACACGAGAGGCTTGTGGGATAGCCGATCTGCTCCCTGACATACGCCGTTAAAGTAGTTCTAAGACTATTTTGCACAAAACTCATAATATACTTTTGTTGAGACAATAAACAAGCGTTTATTCGATAAAATACAATGTTTGTGTTGAAATGGAAACAAGTTTTGACATTTGAATGATTTCTGTAAAAAGTATAGAAAAATAGTAACAGAACGGACTATTTTGGCGCAATGCTGTAATGCGAAGGGTCAAGTCTATTGCGTATTAATTGCGAACTGTGCCGGAGTCACTACTGACTCGGGTTCACAAAATGATATAGTGACAGCAACCTCACAATTGAGTAGTCCCGAAAATATACAACCAGGTACGGGTATGTAGTGCCACAATATAGAGTCATGAATCCCGACCTACAACCAGATACATGGCATTGTAGTGCCTTAATATTGTGGCAGTAGTCCTAAAATTTGCAACCGAATATAAACGTTCTGTAAATCTACAGTATAGTGGCAGTAGTCACGAAATGTCATGGAACTGTAATGCTATAACATTGCGGCAGTAATCCCGGAATGCAATGGCACTGAAATGCCACACTGTACTGGCAGTAGTTCCCAAAATATCTTGTCACATTAAAGCCACAATATACTGGCAGTAGTCGTCAAAATGTTATGGCAGTGTAATGCCACAATATACTGATAGTAGTCCTCAAAATGTTATGGCAGTGTAATGCCACAATATATTGGCAGTAGTCCCCAAAATGTTATTGCACTGTAATGCCACAATATACTGGCAGTAGTCCCCAAAATGTTATGGCACTGTAATGCCACACTGTACTGGCAGTTGTCCCCAATATGTTATTGCACTGTAATGCCACAATATACTGGCAGTAGTCCTCAAAATGTTACGGCACTGTAATGCCACAATATAGTGGCAGTAGTCCCCAAAATGTTATGGCACAGTAATGCCACAATATACTGGCAGTAGTCCCCAAAATGTTATGGCACTGTAATGCCACAAAATACTGGCAGTAATTCCCAAAATGTTATGGCACAGTAATGCCGCAATATAGTGGCAGTAGTCCCCAAAATGTTATGGCACTGTAATGTCACAATATACTGGCAGTAGTCCCCAAAATGGTATGGGACTGTAATGCCACAATATATTGGCAGTAATCCTCACAATGTCATGTCACAATAATGCCACAATTTACTGGCAGTAGTCCCAAAATGTTACGGCACTGTAATGCCACAACATAGTGGCAGTAGTCCCCAAAATGTTATGGCACAGTAATGCCACAATATGCTGGCAGTAGTCCCCAAAATGTTATGGCACAGTAATGCCACAATATACTGGCAGTAGTCCTCAAAATGTTATGGCACTGTAATGCCACAATATACTGGCAGTAGTCCTCAAAATGTTACGGCACTGTAATGCCACGCTGTACTGGCAGTAATCCCCAAAATGTTACGACACTGTAATGCCACAATATACTGATAGTAGTCCTCAAAATGTTATGGCAGTGTAATGCCATAATATACTGGCAGTAGTCCTCAAAATGTTACGGCACTGTAATGCCATGCTGTACTGGCAGTAATCCCCAAAATGTTACGACACTGTAATGCCACACTGTACTGGCAGTAGTCCCCAAAATGTTATGGCAGTGTAATGCCACAATATACTGATAGTAGTCCCCAAAATGTTATGGCAGTGTAATGCCATAATATACTGGCAGTAGTCCTCAAAATGTTACGGCACTGTAATGCCACGCTGTACTGGCAGTAATCCCCAAAATGTTACGACACTGTAATGCCACAATATACTGATAGTAGTCCTCAAAATGTTACGACACTGTAATGCCACAATATACTGATAGTAGTCCTCAAAATGTTATGGCAGTGTAATGCCATAATATACTGGCAGTAGTCCCCAAAATGTCACGGCACAGTAATGCCACAATATACTGGCAGTAGTCCTCAAAATGTTATGGCACAGTAATGCCACAATATGCTGGCAGTAGTCCCCAAAATGTTATGGCACAGTAATGCCACAATATACTGGCAGTAGTCCCCAAAATGTCATGTCACATTAATGCCACAATACAGTGGCAGTAGTCCTCAAAATGTTATGGCAGTGTAATGCCATAATATACTGGTAGTAATCCCCAAAATGTCATGTCACATTAATGCCACAATATAGTGGCAATAGTCCCCAAAATGTTATGGCACTAATGCCAGAATATAGTGGCAGAAGTCGCGAAATGTAATGGCACTGGAATGCTACATTATAGTGACAGTAATCCTAAATTTTGCAACCAGAGTATAAGGCACTGCATAGGGCATTGTAATGCAGTCATGTGCCAGTCATCTGAGTACTCACAGTAAAGTCTCAAGGCGCCAAAAGGCTTGCCATGGTATCAACCAGGGCGTTGCAGAAGCCATCCAAACTAAGCAACCAGTTCCATCCTATGAACAATTTCATGATTATTATTATATCAATCCGTCGACCTTCAATCGACCGAAGTAATAGTCTTGTCTGTTACATAGCCGAACCCCTGTATGAAATGAGAAGAAACAAACAAAAGTGAAAGATTAAGTGATGGCTCTGAAGATTGGTTTAACCGCATCGCTTTGGTTGACCACACGAATAGCAGTTTTTGTTTTCATAAGTATTAGTTGGTGTTTCTGATTTATCATTGCGTGTTAATTTAGGGAGAATCCTTGGCCTCCTGTGACAGACAGCTTAACTATAATCTGCATGGTAAATTCCCAGTTGCGGATCTCTAGTCAACCAACATGCGGAAATTACATGAATTCGATGTCAACCAAGGTATCCCTTCCTCAATATCTCTCTAAACCCATGCGCACCTACACACCCGCTAGACAGCTACGCTCTTCCGCAGACACAAGAATCCTCAGGTTCCCGGAGGACCCTCCAGTGAAAACAAAATTTGGTGAACGCTCTTTCTTTTATCAGGCTCCCTCTATCTGGAATGACCTCCCCGCCTCTGTTCGGCACTCTACTTCTCCCTCGACCTTTCGCTCTGCTCTCAAAACTCACCTCTTCTTGAAATCTTTCCCTGATCCTGTCTAAGTTTCTTCATCTTCCTCCCCTCACTGTTCTCCCTGTACTAGCTTGCCTAAGCCTCCTACCCCCCTCCTGTCCCTCCTCCCCCTCTCCCCAGTTTCATGGTTAAACGGTGACGCTGTACATCAGTTTGTCGAATGTCTGAAGTGAATGTCTGACTCTTATGTTATTAAGTTAATTAAGTTGTGCTTGAGGTGACTGACTGTTATTGTATATTGTAATGGTTGTGTATGTATGCGCCTTGAGCATGTCTGAACTCATTGGTAAGGCGCTTTATAAATCCACACATTATTTATTTATCTGAGATGTATTGTTGCCTTTTCAAACTAACCTATAGTTACACACACTCACACGCACATGCAAATTTCATCACAGAGATATATCAACGTCATTCAAGTTTATGGTCAGATTAGACTTTATGCACACATACAGCATTCTTAACAATTACTTTTTGTGCCCCACAGATAAAGGTTTTATGTAACAAATTTCATCAAAGCTCCAGAACGCTGCTCTATTTCTCCCTCCTGGTCACTGAACCATTGCACCGCAACTCTGTCAACGTCCAACCCCTAGGTGCCTGAGCGACCCCAACTGTCATTCCTTCGCCCATCGAGACTCCGTCTCTACCTGTTGGCTGTACCCCCGGCCCATGGAACACGCCATCAAAGGTCCAAGCTCTCCGGACACAAGGTTCTACTGGCCAGTCTCCACTGTCTGTCCTGCCCCCTACTCCCTGACGTCAGGCGTGTGCTACTTGGTGGGGAGTAACAAGAGCTGGAACACTGCCAAAGGCCTCTGCAAGAACGCTGGCGGCCACCTCTTCATCGCCAACACGCCCGAGAAGCTGGCCCTCCTCAGGAATCTGTCGGACGGCACGCTCCACGCCGTTGGTGGGCGAGACCAGGAGGTGGAAGGTGCGAAGTGATTCTGTTGTCCCTCTCTCGTTTATTAACTGTCGTCAGGCAAGAAGTTGCAAGATTTCTTCTGCATTTTGTCCTTGAAAGTGTTGAACGCCCTAAACAAAATGGGTATCTCATTGAGAAATGGTAGACAAACGAGGTCTGGAAAGTGCTTTACATATGATTACTTCAGCCTGTTGTTACTGTTGTTTTCGTCGTCATCGCCGTTGTTTCCATACTATAATATAAAGAGTCGTTTTCAAGTATGTCTCTTTTTTGTCCTCGATTATTTAATTTGTGGGTGTGTGAACATGGATTGGATGTTTTTGTTTCAAGGTTTGAGGGAATATGAATATGACGTGCTTTTCAACTCGGGGTCAAAGAAAGCTGCAACATCCTGCTACATTCATTTACTAATTTTACGATCAACAAGAGATACAATAATGTGATTATTAACTCTAATACACATACCCTAAAAGTGACCCAATGAGTTGGGGCTGCATTGTTTATCATGAAAAGTCATTCAATGCAACAAGTGTCAGAAAAACCCATCAAGAGATGAAACTTTGATTATGAAGATGATGACTGTCTTCCCATGCTTGCAGGGTCTTGGTACTGGCAAAATGGCGACCGTGTCATTGATGGATGGGACTACGGGAAGCCTGGAAGTGCAGGGAACTGTCTCTACCTGAACAGCGCTCTCATGTTTGTGGATCAGTCCTGCAAAATGGCAAACAAGTACGTGTGCGAGATCCCGTACCAGGGTCCGTGATTTGCCAGTCTGATGTCAAAGACAACATGGGTTTACCATCACATTTGTAGTTGTAGTTTATATTCCATAACTACTGTTGAGGTTATAATTATCATGCTGTAGCTTTGCACTGTTTAGAAGTAGATAACAAAAACGATGAAACTTTCACTGGCTGTAAGTCAAAGAACATGTTTGTTGAGATTCAAAAGTCCTATATGTGTAACAAAACTATATGTTTTTCGTTAAATTTTTTCAGGCTATGGACTGTATCATTTGGCTGAATGGATGCTTTCACCGTTTACGCTGAAATGTAGCAAATACAATACAGAAGATCGCGTATGAGACCTCCACCTTCACATGGTTTCAAGCCATAGTAACATTGTTTAGATCTCATTTCCTGCAGGGCAAAATGTAATTAAACAAAGCAAACGCTCCTTTCCTCTGTGTTCATTTGTTTGTGAAACTGTGAAGATGCGGTCATTCCCCCTTCCCATCATGGTCTGAATGTTTTGGTATTAAAGATAAACATTGCAAACTGGACAAACGCCTTCTGTAAAATTTTGTTGTAAAGCTACAACATCTTTTACATGCAAACCAATGCCCAGCAACTTACAGAGAGGAAACGACGAACCGCAGTGTCACAAAGAAGAATTGTTTACCTTTTGACACGGGTTAGTCATTCTTGTACTTGATAACGAACAGACTCCAAAGATGATGATGGTGATGATTGATGATGATGATGATGATGATGATGATGATGATGATGATGATGATGATGGATGATGGATGATGGATGATTGATGATTGATGATGGCTAATTGGTGATTGATGATTAAATGATGAGTGATGATGATGATGATGATGATGATGATGATGATGATGATGATGATGATGATGATGATGATGATGATGATGATGATGATGATGATGATGATGATGATGATGATGATGATGATGATGATGATGATGATGATGATGATGATGATGATGACGACGACGACCACGACGACGATGAATGACCGAGTTCTACGGTATCAACCGTCGGAGGCTCTGTAAGGCCATTGATCACGACCACCACTGGAGCTGGCTAGAGTGAGAGCAAGTCAGGCCTCCATAGAGCTGGCTAGAGTGAGAGCAAGTCAGGCCTCCATAGAGCTGGCTAGAGTGAGAGCAAGTCAGGCCTCCATGGAGCTGGCTAGAGTGAGAGCAAGTCAGGCCTCCATGGAGCTGGCTAGAGTGACAGCAAGTCAGGCCTCCATGGAGCTGGCTAGAGTGAGAGCAAGTCAGGCCTCCACATTCTCAATTATTCGTCTCCCACGAATCTGGAACGGAGAGGCGGTGGCTCCTTTTGGACCTCCAACTCGCACAGGGTTTCTAAAGAGATAAAGGTTGAGAATAAAAAAGAGAAAGGAAGGAAGGAAGGAAGGAAGAAAGGAAGGAAGAAAGAAAGAAAGAAAGAAAGAAAGAAAGAAAGAAAGAAAGAAAGAAAGAAAGAAGAAGAAGAAATCACATAGTGCATGGGCCTTAACGTTAACGTGAAATGTTTTTCAGTGATAGGATTTTATACAGTCAAAATATATATCTTTGCACACAGTATTCTAGTTTTCAACTTTGTGAATAATTTTGCAGTGCTTTCCTTTATCTCATAATTATTTGAATGGCGACTCATTTGTATGCAACCTTTATAAAAGTAGCAGATTAAAGAGTCAGAATAAATAAAAAAAGAAAAGGATTTTAAAAGGTCTGATGTACCGAGAGACATAGTTGGAGGCAAATGTTGTTGCAATAAACATGCTGAATATTGCGCCAGGTTTTCTTTTAAGCTACAAGCTTTCGAACTTGCAGGTGCAACTGAGATTTTGTTTCCACGAACAGAAATGGTAAACAGCGACTGATGGATACGCAAGGTCCCACAGCGGGGGAAACAAAGCACCCTAACTGCACAAGGCTGCCTGACAACAAAATACTGTGCGATTCCAAGAGCGCTATCGAACTGACGAAATCCCCACGACAAGCACGTACGTCTTTGTGCTACCGTTCTCCCATAGTTCCACTCTGGCTGTTCATTTACCGATTCCGGTGCCGTTGTGGCTTTGCTGGCATAGCGCTGTGAGCACTTACGGAGTTTCGGACCCCAAAGTGCAGTTTCTCGTTTTCCCTTCTGCCTCCTGCATCGGGTTTGTGTCCAGGGTAACAATGGGCTCTGCACGTGCGCTGTTTTCCTCCAGGCAAGTAGTTTTCAATGCCATAATTGGGAGGACTGGCTGATGGCCCCGTTGTGGTGGGGATTTGTATTCCAGAGTTGTTTGCTTATTGCCGCATGCATATCGCTTTCTGCTTTGTCCTAACCGCTTTTGAAAATCTTATCTCAACAATGATTTGGAACAGAAACAGATTCAAAATATCTAGACCTTGCATGCGGGCACGCTTGTGTGTATGTTTGTGTGTTTGTGTGTGTGTGTGCGCGCGCGCGCGCGAGCGCACATGTTCATGCGTGCATCGGTTTTGTGTGCATGTGTAAATCATCGCGCTTGTGCATGAATAGGTGTGTTTGCTTTTACATATACTGTAAAGTAAATCCGCTATATATAGGAATCAATGCTTATAATTATGTGAATGTATTGATCACCTTTTAAGTTACCTATTTATTAACATTATGTACATTAAAAACACTACGGTTATTTTATCCCTGTAGACACTTGGGTTGAAGATCCTTTAATCTTAACTGTTAGTTGAACACTTTTTATGATGCAAGCCACTCGCCAACCCTCGTTTTATTCTGAGTTGTTTTTATCAATTCTAAGCCCTCTTACAGACTCGCCTCCATTCCACTTTTGCTCGCCCTCCTGTAAGTTTTATTTGAGCGCCTGATGAAGACTTCATAGCCGAAAATTTGCGCTGTTTTACCTTTTAATGTTTTGTATTTGTTTTGTAATATACGCGGCAATCAGAACCTCATCGTCTTTTAGACTTTATCTAGAACTTCGACAACCCCTTGGGGGTGAACACGATTTATCGGTTCTCTGTTATAACATAGCACATTTGACGCTTCGAGTCTATCCATTCTTGCTTTGTGATTTGCACAATTACAATAGACAAAATTGAAGAATACAGACTCATCCATACTTTGCAGCACACCAGGCTTGTGATCGGAGAAGCTGTTAGGACCGTTTGTATCCACACATTCAATTCAAAAGCACACTGCATGTACAGTCACTCTATGTAATGGGACGCTGTTGGGAACACAGGTGCCAATAAATTGATTATTTTTGTCCATCCATTTTCCTACAAAGAAAGTTACATCGTTGGCGACGACAAAACTCTAATGCTATACTGCACTGAAGCTAAACACCTTAATCCGCAATTGCCAACATTAACGTAAAACAGGGATGTCTCTGAGAAGGCGTTTCGTGGAATTTCATACACCCTTTTTAAAGCAAAGGCGTGCAAATCAAACGATCTCAGCGGAGCGGCCCAATAGCGCACTCACGGGAAAATAGTCACGGACACAACGATCGAAATAATCAACTCTCGTCCCACCAGACACGCAGAACTTCCTGGACTGACCGTGGCTGGCAAAGTTATGACGCACCTTGCTGACAGTGCGCAGTGCAAACAGTGAGTGTCTCGCATGTTGAAGGCAGACAAGCATCTGCGCATGCTCAGACAAATCAAACACAACAGCGGACACCATGACCGACTTCGTAGATCGCATTTCGTCGGGATCTTACAAGGAAAACTACCAGGGAGGGAAAATAAACGACATATGGCAACGACGACAGGAATAAGCAACTCCCAGCCGGCCGATTTATCGGAATGTTTGTGATGTTAGTGGCGAGTGCAAATATACGCAAAGTGTAGCATATTTTTAAGTTGTAAGTGCATTGTCTTGGTGACTGTGACAAACTTCACGCTAAAGGTGATCTGATGGGGCTGCAAGCCCTTGCAATATGTAAGCGTTAGCAAAATGTGTCATTGTGGGATGCTATTGTAAAAGTTTGTATTTCCTGAGTCGGTGAAGGTTGGGACATCAAATGTTTCAAACAATAAAAACCGCTGGCGCTGAACCTCCAGGTTTTGGCATTTAAGAAAAGATTGGGTTCGAACCCGCAACCTCTCGAGAAAAGAGGGGGAAAACACACATAAAAACACAACAAAACCACAACCTCTCGAAAAAAGAGAAGAAAAAAAAAGTTTCAGCGCAGAATCAAACCTGGTCATGCATGACCAAGAGTCGAATGCTCTACCAGCTGAGCCATTAGAGAATTGCAATGACGGAGTGTTTGTAAAGCATGTAAATCCATTTCTAAGCTATTGGCCCAGGAACAATCGACCATATATTTAAAACATGATGGATAGGTTCAGGAAAGCTCCTATTATGACATGTTTTGTTTTCCTTTGGCATGTCATAGACGCTGAATTAACACTCACACAGTCACACAGAGGAGGAAGTGTATTATACTTTATAGATGTTCACACCAGACATGTGCATGTGTGGTACTGCTACCGAGTACCGTCGTTCTACAAGCAACGAGTCAATCCTGATAACACGATGCATAACTGGTAGGTTTTTAGGCTAGATTTGCTTTGAAAAGTTGCAGAAAATCTTATGGTGGTTACAATCTGAAGGTATAACAAGTTTTGACAAGGAAAAAATCAAGCAACTATAACCATTCTGACCGTTGTCAGCCATGTTTGCAGAAGCTCCTAATCTCGCTGGAAACAAGATTTCATACTCTTGTCGTGGAACCAAACGACGAAAAGATTGACCTGATTTTTCAATACAAACACTGTATTCATTTTGTTGTTTAGACTGCAAGTGTAACTTTTCTGACTTGCGTTCCACTCAACACATTTTTGACCTAGTGGACATGTACTCGATTAATTGACTCGATTAAATTGAACTGATGTATTTGATATACATTTGTATTAATCCTGAAAAATTAGGAAATCATACTTCATTCATTCGAGCATTAGTCTTGACAGCATTCAGCGGACGAAGTAAACATCAATCTACTTCAACCATAACGTAAGTGCGAGTTGCAGACGAAACTATCACCGTCACATGACACGGTGACGCCGAATGTCAAATCACTGCTATCTTACGGTCGAAATAATCGGAGAAAGTCTGAATAATCTGAGAAAGAAAATCGAATTGGTTTATTATGTGTATGAATACGAGTTTTTTAATCGACTTCGGTCAATTTCGCGCTGCCTTGCAGTGATGATTTGAATACGAAGCAGTCGTCTGCAAGGCGAAAACGATCTCGAAGCCAGCGAAGCCGAAGTTTCGACCATGAATGGAAAAAATCGTATTACGACCGTCAACCACTTTCTCTTCAAACCTCGATTCTGAAAATTTGATACATTCAATCGGACCTAACTTTCAGTTAGTGTGCAAAATCTCAAGGAAATCCGTCCAGTAGTTTTTGAGATATAAGCCGTGGAGTCGGGACAGGCAGACAGACAGACAGACAGACAGACACACACACACACACACACACACACACACACACACACACACACACACACACACACACACACACACACACACACACACACACACACACACACAGACAGATAAAGTCTGTAGGACCTCCAGTAAACCATGAGGGATAATTCTTTCTCCTTTACCAGTGTTCTCAAATTCAGTGTTCGTCATTAAACAGCTTCAAAAAAAGAATTGACACGATGTTCAAAGACTACATGTACTGTGATGATGTTGGCCACCCGCTGCTGTTGCCACGTATACCACTCTCTGCCACTCATAAGCCACCGGAAGAAAAGTATAGAGAATAGGCACGATCTTTTAAGATCGTTAGAACTAGGGTAGTAAAAAGTGAGAGTAGCCATAAGTACTGATCAAAAGATCAGATAAAGGCCTCGCGGCCTAAGACATCTGAGGACATACTAGGCCTGGTAAAAGACCAGCTAGTATCCATAAGAACAATAAAAATACAGCCAGAGAACTACCAGAATCGGCGATAGGCCCTGGACGCCTAAGCAAGCCGAAGAATTCTATTCTATTCTATTCTATTCACCCTCCTTCAAAAATCTCCTCGCAAATGACGTCACGTTATACGACGTCAAATGATGACGTCACAGATTTTGCAAAATGGAGTCTGTTGAATTGTTTTCATTGAAACACCAAAATGTAAAAAAGTCACTTTCTTTTCAAACCTCGATTCTGAAAATTTGATAATATTGAATGGGACCTAACTTCCAGTCAGTGTGCAAAATCTCAAGGAAATCCGTCCAGTAGTTTTTGAGATATAGGCCGTGGAGACGGGACAGACAGACAGACAGACAGACAGACACACAGACAGACTAATAAAGTCTGTAGGACCTCCAGTAAACCTGGAGGGATAATTATGTCTTGACGTGGAGATCAAATCTTGCAATCTCGGTTTTGGTTTTTCAAACCCTATTTACTGATTAAAAAAAAATGTTGAACAGCTTTGTATGGCGCTAAATTACGCCACATTTTTGGGTGCGTTTCCCTTGGGAATACATCTATGTGTTGTCATTGTCAGTTTTCGGCGGCTGCTACGCAGTAGGCTTGCTTCAGTGACTAATTCAGTCCATTACCTGACAGGCACAGAAAAAGTCGGGTCTACTTTAAAGTCGCCCACACGTCACTGAGTTCCTTTTAGCGTTCATCTTCTGTAAGGCGCAGGAGACGAGGTCGTCATCAAATGTGGTGGGACACTCTTTTCTCTCTCTCTGTGTATCTCTTAACAAACGAAATCGATGATGACTTAATGCACTATCGTGGTCACAACTAATTGCAGAGCAAATATGCTTCGTCCTCCTTTGGCAAGGCACCCAATAAATACCCTGAAAGACACATCGACGAGATGATTTGCTCCGAGCGCCGTAGCGACAACGTCCTCGAGTGAAGTAATGCCTCTAAAGCGCGTGGATAAAGTGAAAAGGACATAACAGATCCGTAAGAAAAATTTTGGGAACTGATGCGTTGACTCTAATTCAACTGAGGGAAATTTTCACAGACCTTCAAAGGAGTACAGCATTGATAATTCCAGACTTAAGAACATCAATACATAAGCACAGACAGGAACTCGGGACTTTTCAAGGTCAGCATTCGTTGGACGTCTATTTGGCTTAATAGCAGTTTGGAGCAATCGAACATCAATTTTTTAGCAGTCAAATCACTGTGATAACATTGTGTCATCATGTATTTTTGCTTCGCCTTGACGCTCCTGTCGCTGATGACGTCGACGAGGGCGATAAACGTCAGTCAGGTCTTGTGGCGTCATGAGTTTTCCTCTGACGTCATCACTCCTGGTCATCATACCGTCCTGACCCAGATGTCCAGGAAAATGTGCGCCTACAGGTGAGTAGCCTAGTCTGAGTGCTAAACATGTATACACACACTAGTAGATAGATATGATAAATAGTTGATAGACAATGCGTCTCAATCTTTTCATAATTATTGACTAGCTAATGACAGTTCTGCGATAAAATTATTTATTAAACTTTCTACCTTGACCTCTAAACATTAAATCACGGCAGAGTTTAATTGGCCAAGATAACTGTAAATGCAAAAAAGGTGTTTTTTTTCTATCGCAATTAAGCATTTACAGTAGGGCATAGTTCGCACCTTTGCCTTCCTGTTTTTAAAATTTTGATACAAGAGTGCTGTAGGCATTTCCTTTGAGAACCTGTTTTCTTTTAGTCAGATGAGTGCAGCAATGATACTAATGTGCAATCTGATAAGACATATCAGTAGACCACGCATGGTTAACCTGAGGGACCCAGTGGCATTGCTTGTCCTCAGTTGTGATGTCAAATGACGCGCGTTGAATATTGAAAGGACAGCCTGACGCTGAACGTCTCAATGAAATAAAGTTTCAATATTCGATTCCTAGGTGTCTGGTCAACGCTGCTTGCCAATCCTTCGCTCATCAAGAAGAAAACGCCATCTGCTGGATGTATGGCCACCTGGTGGACTTTACAGTAGTTGGCGCCAATTTCTCAGCGACGCAATTCTATTGGCCTGTGCGCTCTGAGTGCCCTCTGCCCTACAGGGTGACGTCAGGGGTGTGCCTCTGGCCGACAAGCGGGAAAACGTGGTGGCAGGCCCGAGACCTATGCAGGCAGAGCGGCGGACATCTCGTCATCGCAAACACGATCCAAAAGTACAACATCTTGATGAGCCACGGATCGTTTTCTCTGCTAGTTGGCGGACGACGTCTGGAAGGTACTGATGAAGCAAACCATAACACTTCACAATGTTCGTCCACACGTAGGGTGAGGTTACTGGAATAACTGGATCCTTGAATTTGAAAACGAATCCCATTGGTGGAGAGATCGCATGATTAGGACACATAGAAGTTAAATTAGGTCATCGTTTACATACAAATAGATTATTAGTTTAAAAATAGGTGTTTTGCTGGCTGAAAATTTGAGACTCCTTTGAAATTACTACTGTTGTTTGATTATGATTTTTGTGTGTGCATGTGTGCCAGTAATTCTCAGTAATGAGCGCTTTACGTAACTGGAGAAGAAATAAATGGCGGAGCACGGCGCGTGGCAGCTAGTTTCGGCCAGTCATTAAAATTCTGCGTGCTGGGTCTGAAATAGATGTCACATGACCGAATTTGTGTCTGGACACTGTGCGGCATTAGTGTCCTCTAATTAAGTACTGGCTTCAAGGACGCTAATGCCGCACACTGTGTCCAGACACAACCTTCGGGCCTCACACGCAGCATTTCTATGACTGGCCGAAACTTGCTGCCCCGCGCCGTGATCTGTCATTTATTTCTTTTCCAGTTTGCATGCTAAACACTCATCTGTACAAATTACTGACACACATGCACAGGAATCGTAACCAAACCGGTAGCCGAGCAACCAATGTGCACTCTTGAACGACTCGTTATGACCGAACGGTAGCCAAGATGGCTTCCGCGATGCCTTCTCATCGGCGTGGATTGCGCTTCTCAACCAAATGAGTAAACCAGCAGCTGCAGACTGCTCGTTCCTTGTGGAACTGATGAAATACGTTAAGCTGTAGCTGTGCATGAATGCTCGGCATCGCTTAAATAAAAATTTATGTCAAAACGACAGTGCTAACTTGGTGTAAGCAAGAATAGTTCGATGCTCACTTCAAGGGAGGTTACACAACAAACTAAGGGCTAATGTAAGAAATAAGATTTGCTTCCCTTGAAATTGTTTTGCCATCTGTCGTGGAAATGTTTGCTCACATCTTGCCCGGTAATTATTTCAGAGCAGTTATTCTTAAAAAAAAAGAAAAGTACAATATCAGCCTAACTTCTTGTAACGTCTCGCATAGGCTGGGTAATAATCACAGGTGGAAATGCGTCCACAGCGCATATTTGTGATGACGACTTTCTTCCTTTCCCCGAAGGCAGCCATTATGGTTATACAGGCGCAACTGCGTTCCGACGCGGTACGTACCGGTCGATACCGGTAGCCGTACCAAGTCGTTCAAGAGACGAACGGTATCAACCGGTACGTACCGGCAGGCCTCTTGAACAGGCCCAGTGTTAATTTCGACGGAGTCGCGAAAGTGTTTGTTGTTGTCACGAGAACGAATTCATTACTCTCGCTCGAAGAAATCGAGAAAATGGTTTGAGACATAGCATTCGATAATGTGACATCGATTCAAGTATTCGCGCGCGGCATTTTCATGTCTGGCAGACACATTTAAGATTATATTTTGAGCCGTGATTTTCTGTCTTGGCGAACTATCGTTCAAAGGAGTCTCGAAAGCGCCTGTGGTCAACGTGACCGAGTTCAATGGTTGCCAGTGTACTGAATCACCCAGTAACCACGCATATTTCGACTTGAATAATGTAGTGGTTTGAACAAACTATTGATGTATTCTACCGTACGGTTACGTTTTTTTTGTATGTGTCAGTGATTCTTCAATGAGCATTTTGCATGCAAACTTGGCCAACAAATTGCTGGACTTTTGCTTACGTGTGTGAGCGCAAAACTTGCCGCTTGCCGGGCCTCAAATAAATGATTCGACGGAGTTTTGTGGCTGGCCACTGAGTGTGCGGCATTTGTGTCTTGCAATTAAGCACCGGCTAAACTTGCAAAGTGTGCAGCTTCATTTTCGCTGTCAGATCATGCAATCAGCTTGTGCAAGTGCCGGAAGGCTTACTTTGCTTTTAGGCTAGACCCTTCTCTGAGGTCCAGAAAGCTGTCAGAGAACCTCTAACTGCCATTCCAAACTTGATGTGCATGTGCGCGCATGCGTGTATACATATGTAAGCAAAGATTATAGGTTACACAAAGATAGTTCATTAGCTCATTGCTGTGAGGATCGAGACACGTTGCGCCCCAAGCGGGAATGAATATGGGTGAATCAAGGGAAGTAATCACACCGCTTAGAGACATGCAAAGCTGCTTGTTTGTCGACGCGTTTCTGATGCGTTCCGATCATGTTTGTGAATAAATTTACGGTGTAATGTGTAATAAAATGATTTGCTGCAATAATGGGGGTGTTTTGGCTTTGTTTTTTGTAGCAGGCGTTGTGAAATCGAAATATTTGGTTCATCGAAATGGATGGTTCTGCTCATGTCCGTGAGCCTATAGTCCGTTTCAACATTGTTCTGTCAGTGGAGACCTGAAGTACGAAAGCTCTGGGTGTTTCTTTCTGTTGTTGCCACAGTTAATAGCGCTGCAGTGGCCATTCGCAATCCTGTGTTTTTTCGCCATGTTTTTGGCGTCCCATATTCCTTCACAACAATGAGCTAATGAACTATCTTTGTGTGTGTGACAGATTCATGTTTTACCCTCTTTATTGCTTTAATGGTTTAAGCGTGTTTTTAAGACTGAAGCATCACACCACTACCACTATGAATTGTGTGTTTATGCATGTTTTAAGTAAGGAATACTTAATGACATAGAAGCCAGCCAGACCTCAAATAAATGTAGTATGTTAAGCAACCAGCCATGCCTTGAAAAGAGATTACTGTGGTGAAGTCTTGTGGAAACAGTGAACCGGTTTCCAGTTTGGGCGCCAAGCTTTGAGCCCAGAGAATTTGTGCTGACTGTGGGAGACTTTGAACACAGTGGGACGAAAATGCGCCAATTTTCTCTTCTTTCCCATTGGCCCAGAGTAGTGAACTTTTAAGAGTTTGGGCGGTAGAAAAGTGCTTAGTCAGCAGGCGCCAAACATCCCCTTCTTCCCATTGGTGAGTCTCTGAGACTCTCAATGGAGACATGGGAGCAGGGGATAAATACAGACAGCAGTCTGCNNNGCAGACTGCTGTCTGTATTTATCCCCTGCTCCCATGTCTCCATTGAGAGTCTCAGAGACTCACCAATGGGAAGAAGGGGATGTTTGGCGCCTGCTGACTAAGCACTTTTCTACCGCCCAAACTCTTAAAAGTTCACTACTCTGGGCCAATGGGAAAGAAGAGAAAATTGGCGCATTTTCGTCCCACTGTGTTCAAAGTCTCCCACAGTCAGCACAAATTCTCTGGGCTCAAAGCTTGGCGCCCAAACTGGAAACCGGTTCACTGTTTCCACAAGACTTCACCACAGTAATCTCTTTTCAAGGCATGGCTGGTTGCTTAACATACTACATTTATTTGAGGTCTGGCTGGCTTCTATGTCATTAAGTATTCCTTACTTAAAACATGCATAAACACACAATTCATAGTGGTAGTGGTGTGATGCTTCAGTCTTAAAAACACGCTTAAACCATTAAAGCAATAAAGAGGGTAAAACATGAATCTGTCACACACACAAAGATAGTTCATTAGCTCATTGTTGTGAAGGAATATGGGACGCCAAAAACATGGCGAAAAAACACAGGATTGCGAATGGCCACTGCAGCGCTATTAACTGTGGCAACAACAGAAAGAAACACCCAGAGCTTTCGTACTTCAGGTCTCCACTGACAGAACAATGTTGAAACGGACTATAGGCTCACGGACATGAGCAGAACCATCCATTTCGATGAACCAAATATTTCGATTTCACAACGCCTGCTACAAAAAACAAAGCCAAAACACCCCCATTATTGCAGCAAATCATTTTATTACACATTACACCGTAAATTTATTCACAAACATGATCGGAACGCATGAGAAACGCGTCAACAAACAAGCAGTTTTGCATGTCTCTAAGCGGTGTGATTACTTCCCTTGATTCACCCATATTCATTCCCGCTTGGTGCGCTGCGTTTCCGAGCGTCTTGTAACTTTATATAGCAAAAGCTCGGCATGAGCTATCTTTGTGTAACCTATAATCTTTGATGTAAGTGCGGAGGTGCTCGCAAAAACCCCGAAGGAAAAAGTAGCAGTCTTATTAGATATACGGATTTAGTTTCCCTATTTCAACGCTAATTGCATACCGAGCAGTGTTGTATTCGAAGTCGATCTTTCATGATGAGACAGACGCTGATTTTTAAAAATGAGAGATGAATACATGAACTTTGCTCTTTTGTACTAATGACAGGATTCATTCAAAGTACATGACGGTTTTCTCTTTATATCAAATATCATTTCTATGTAAAGAAAAACAAAGAAAATGTCTCTGTGCTGTGTACATGTATCAGCACACTCGTGGAACAAACTATTTTGACTGTACCTCTTTGATTTCTTGAACCTGTCTCAAAATCTGAGGAAAGTCAACTTATTCTTCATTCTGTCCACGTTGCAGGTTCCTGGTACTGGCTGAACGGCGATCCCGTCACCAACTTCTGGAGTCCAGAGCAGCTGAACAATTCCGGAAATTGCCTCGCCTTCTTGGACGGTGTCTACGGCTGGCCATGCAATTTGACGTACACGCTCCGCGCTTTATGCGAAATTCCATACATGAGCCACTAACCTTCCAGAAAGGTTATGTGGTACCTGTTTATTTTCCACCAGATGGACAGGGAGGGAATTGACAATGCAGGAGAGAAGATTTGAAATGGTAATGACGCGATGCACGGCGCAACAGTTTTTATTTCAGTAGATGATAGTATGCATGCTGAATAGGCCTAAGTGTAGTCCCAATATCCATTTTCCAGTTTTGTTTAGTCGCTTGTGATTCTGTTCCACTTTCGCATTCTAGTTCAATAGAGACTTTGCTTACTGGCGACAGTGTCTCTAGCACAGTTGACATCACCTGATGGAAGGATTTCGTCCGAAAATTTCAAATGAGGGTCACACGAGAGGCTTGTGGGATAGCCGATCTGCTCCCTGACACACGCCGTTAAAGTAGTTCTAAGACTATTTCGCACAAAACTCATAACTTACTTTTGTTGAGGCAATTAGCAAGCGTTTTTCCGATAAAATAAAATGTTTGTGCTGAAATGGAAACAAGTTTTGACATCTGAATGATTTATGTAAAAAATAGAGAAAAAATAGTATCAGAACGAACTATTTTTGGCGCAGTGCTGTAATGCGAAGGGTCAAGTCTATTATGCATTCATTGCGAACTGTGTCAGAGTCACTTCTGACTCGTGTTCACAGAATGCCAGTTTTGTGCTGGATTTAGCAGAGCAAATGACACGTTTGGCTGTGTTCACACAAAAGCGATAAGCTCAGAAAAATCCTGAAACACTGGCATAACAGAATCACGATCAAGGTAACATCGTTCTAACGTTTCTATGCCTTTTTAGATGAGTGTGCGCTCAACGTGACCATTCATTTGATTCCCTGCCTGTTGTAACCAGTTTTCAAGATTTTATACTTTGATGTCTGGGAAGTCTTCATTTCGGTAGATAGAAAATTAATGTTGTGACCAAATGTTGAGCAAGAAATAAAGAAATCTAAAACATACATCGTCAGTTTGTCCTAGATTATTCATGAGCGCTTCAGAAAAAAGGGAACGAAATTTTAACTAAACAAAACCAAACAAAAAGTATCGAAGAACTACCCTGCATGATAGCTTCAATCATTGCATGTTGTGACGCAATATTTATTATTTCCTGAAATCAGCTTTCTATGGTTTTGGAGACGATGACAGGTAAATTGAGAACAAAATCGAACAAACACAACCGGGCGCATCTGGAACAAATTATGCATTATTACAATATCGGAATCTAGCCGGCCACGATAGGAAATTCCGATTTGAACCGGTTGAAATAAAAAGTTAGTGAACATCCAGTCTTAACTGAATTTCCAGTCTAAACTAGTTGAGATCGGTGTTCTGTTCCGAGGTTGCTTTTGGCTGGCGACAGTCCGAATGTGAAGTCTCCGACATTAGAACTTCGGTCTTAACAAGCATGTAGCTGTCGATGCATTGTATTAAAAAACACACAATCATACAAACACACACACGCACGCGCACACACACACACATGCATTACGGCGCGCGCGCGTGCACAATACACTAACAAATATTTACTCGCAATTGGTCAGGATTGCCGATGTACAAAGATGCTGTTGAAGATCTTCAACCAAGTCCGAGAAGACAAAAAGTTCCTGAGCCGTGGAAAAGGGGCATCAATGAGCGACCTTTTTGGAAATTATCTCCCTTGCCGCCGCTTGGCGGCGCGTCGGTTCCAAGGGGCTTGGTTGGTACACAGTGACAAGTTCTTTCGCTTAGATTAGACCTGAGTGTTCGAGTTTTAAAAATTGTTTTCTTGCTGTCGCTTTCAAATCTGTTCACAGTACTAGGCTGGCTGGTTTACTTAGATGTGATTTTTTAAAATGCGTGCTAGCTGATATTAGGTTTAGAGCTTGAATTTTCGATATTACACAAGTTCTTTTTCGATTACAACTCCAGTGTTCGAACCAATGAAAACCACGGAAAGAGATGGCCGTTTCGTTCCTTGCATCTCATTGGCCAGCTTGTCATGAGGTCAGCCCGTGATCACGCGCTGACCTCGTGACAGTTGTAAGCGAAAAAGCGAGTTGTAAGCGTAGATGTGATTTTTTTTTAATGCGTGCTAACTGATATTAGGTTTAGAGCTTGAATTTTCAATGATATTACGCTTACAACTCGCTTTTTTGCTTACAACTGTCATGAGGTCAGCGCGTGATCACGGGCTGACCTCGTGATGGACCGAAATATGAATTTGGCGAGGCATCAATCTCGTGTCACTTCCAGGAAAAATCTCCAGCACAGTTTTCCTTCAGCGGATTCACCAGGGAGCTGACAGACGGCTATGGGAAGAAGAAACAGGTTTCAGAAGCAGCCTCTCATGCACAGACCAGATAGCTGTACTGAGAACGGGGATGGAATTCTTCACTGTATGTCAGCTACATCGACTTTGTGAAGTAGTTTGATGGCATACATCATCCATCTCTCTTGCAGATCTTGGGAGTACATTATATTGATTTCCTCTCAAAAGCCATCTACATCAGAAAGAATTTATTTGCAAACAACGGATGCTGCATTCGGCATGAATGACAACTCAGCAGCTGGTTCCATGGGAGATCTGGAGTGAGTCAGGGCTGTTTCATCTCATCACTTCTGCTTCTGGTTGTTACGCGGACTGACTGGGTGATGGAGAAGGCAACAACAGGCAGACCATGAGGACTGACTGGGTGATGGAGAAGGCAACAACAGGCAGACCATGAGGACTGACTGGGTGATGGAGAAGGCAACAACAGGTAGACCATGAGGACTGATTTGGATAAATACAAAAACAAACTAGTGAAATCATTTTATAACAATCTTATAAGAAATAATGTTACCAAAATCTCAGGGCTCTTGACAGTAAGTTAATAGCGAAAGTCTACCACGGAAATCCCCCCCCCCCCCCCTCCCCCACTCCCCCCTTTATCACAACTTTAGAAGTCAAGCTTAGGGATCTGTAGTAGAAAATATTGCACAGCATTTTACAACTAACGACCTCCTGTATAAAATGAAACTTATTACATTAAAAAAGAAAGAAAGAGAGTCGCCGAAATTATCTATTCGTAGGCTAAGTGAAGTTAGCAGAACTCTGTGGAACAATATTGGAATTTTTATTAGTGACAAGTCAGGGCAAAACATATAGTTGACTCTTTGTGATATTCTGTTAGGTTCATATAATGGTGTTGTAAATCTCATGATTCTTCTCCCCCCAAAACTTATCTTCCACAGATGAAACAAGCTTCTACAACCATATATTGCAGATTTCATAGTGTATTTGAGAAAAATAATTTAAATATAGGTGTATATTTTTAAGTCACACGTGATAGTTACGGGAAAAGTGGGTTCACTTTCCATAAATTTTGTTTCCATTTTCTTGCCGTGTACCAAATCAGGAATAAACTCGTATTTTTTAACTAATCTGCATGCAGTCGCACACAAATACATGTACAAATACATGTACACACACACACACACACACACACTTACACACACGCGCGCGCGCACGCTCACGCACTCACCCGCACACACATATTCACAAACTTGCCCCAAAACTCACGCACACAAACTCGCACACTTATAAAAATACACAAATTCTGAATAGTTTACGTCTGGTACGTATTTTGATGCAAGGGAGATCACTTCTGCTTAGAAACCTTCATCAACCCAGCAGCCATTCAGCATGGCTGAGACTATGCATACACCCCGAGCAATGGAAAGCGCTAAGAAGACAAAAAGCCGTAAAGAAAGACACATTATTGGCTAGCATCTCTCTTGTGAGTCAGTCAGTTATTGTATCTGTTGTTTCAGAGATTACACAGTTGAATTGCTATTACTTTACAGGGAGGACGTGATACGACGAGACTTTAATAATCAGTGGGCACTACATTTATACATGTACATCATCTCAGTTCCTCCTACTTCCTCTCCACCGTTCTCCTCAATCGCAAAACATTGGCTTTGTTTTATTTTCTCGTCTCCTCGTTCTCTTCTCATTACCCTTTTCTCTTTTGCAAACCTCCCTCCCTCTCTCGTCCTCTTGCTGCTTTTTTCTAACTGCAGTTGCAGACCAGAAAACAAGCACGACCTTACAAAACTAGCTGTGCAGACAACGGAACGCTTGCAGTGACGATAAGTTATGCTCTACATGGACACCAGGGAAAGTCATGCTGTGTGCCAAGCCAAGTCTGATCTGAAGATCAAGACTGGAATCTGGACAAATGAACAAAGACGGGGGACATGCCATGTTCTACACTCTGGTTATTTATTCGGACGAACTATATGCAAAGAAAGGATATTTAAATAAACCCAGATCTTTCCGGTCCCAGGGATAGAACCACGGCACTGCGCCTCGCACATTGTCCGACCCTAAAGCATGCTTGCCTATCTCCGCCTGTCTATAAAGACATGGTTTCAACAAGCGAGTAGAGGCAGAGGAGTTGACCTTGTACTCACGCAAGAGGGGAGAGCACTGGGCTGCAAATCTCAAGGTTGAATTGTATCGGGCAGGCAATGGCTTTCAATTTTCTGCTTTGTCTTTTTTGTTTGTTTATATCTACTATTTTGCTGTAATGAGAGAACACAACATCGGGTTTTTTCTCTCTTGTCAATCAAAGGTCGCTATTTTTATGCATATGAAGCTCGCTTGATGGGAAATTATATATCTACTTACTCTTTCTATACATCACTAACTTTACAAGAGTAATGCACAACTGCAAATTTCCCCAACACACTTAAAGACATTGAAGAGGAAACCCCACCACCACCCCTTCGATTCACCTGCACCAAGAACGGGAGAATTCTTTTCCAAGGGAGGAAACTCTCGAGTGCCTGATCTGCGATAGACTCTTATCTCTCCTGGGAAAATTGATCTTCAGTGGCCACCATGGACGTGGTGACGTACACATCGATACGTGGCAGAGACTTTGGAGGCAGGTCGTTTCGCTGCTTTCATTCCTCATGCTTTTGCTTTTGTTACCAGCCTGGCCTGAGCTCTGATCTCGCCATTACAATGGCATGAGAACAATCAGCCCTTAATTGCGTTTGGGCATGGATCCTATATAGAATCCATGGTTTGGGTTATCAACTTTCTTCTGCAGCGCTCAAATTCTTGTAATACTCGATGGAACTGTTTGTCGCAACACAGACATAACTGATAATATCATATGTAAATGATAGCTCTAAAACCAATCTTTACTATCGCTAAACCGGCAGCAGCAGCAGCAGCAGAGGTAGTAGTAGTAGTAGTAGTAATAGTAGTAGTCGTAGTAGTAGTAGTAGTAGTAGTAGTAGTAGTAGTAGTAGAAGAAGAAGAAGAAGAAGAAGAAGAAGAAGAAGAAGAAGAAGAAGAAGAAGAAGAAGCAGTAGTACTAGCAGTGGTATTAGTTGTAGAAGTAGTAGACGTAGTAGTAGTAGACGTAGTAGTAGTAGACGTAGTAGTAGTAGACGTAGTAGTAGACGTAGTAGTAGTAGTAGTAGTAGTAGTAGTAGTAGCAGTAGTAGTAGCAGCAGTGGTAGAAGAAGTGGTAGAAGAAGTGGTAGAAGACGTGGTAGTAGAAGCAGCAGTAGTAGTAGTAGTAGTAGTAGTAGTAGTAATAGTAGTAGTAGTAGTAGTAGTAGTATTGGTGGTGGTAGTTCCGGCGGTGGCGGCGGTGGCGGTGGTGGTGGTGGTTATGGTAGTGGTGATGGTGGTGGTGATGGTGGTGGTGATGGTGGTGGTGAAAGTGGTGATGGTGGTGGTGATGGTGGTGGTGATGGTGGTAGTGGTGATGGTGGTGGTGGTGGTAGTGGTGATGGTGGTGGTAGTGGTGATGGTAGTGGTGATGGTGGTGGTGGTGATAGTGGTGATGGTGATGGTGGTGGTGGTGGTAGTGGTGATGGTAGTGGTGGTGGTGGTGGTGATGGTAGTGGTGATGGTGGTGGTGGTGGTAGTACAAGTGGAAGTGATGGCAGTAGTAGTTGTAGAAGTGGTGGTGATGGAGAATATTGTCAGTGCTGCCACTGCAACTACCGTCGTTGATGCTGCTGCTGTTACTTCTTCAATCAGTTCCCAAACATACGAACTGGTGTCAAATACGACATTAAGCAAACAGCTACATTCAGATAAAAACCGCTGGCGCTGAACCTCCAGGTTTCGGCACAACAACAAAAAAAGATTGGGTTCGAACCCGCAATCTCTTGAGAAAAGAGGGGGGGGGGGGGGGGGAAACACACACAAAAACACAAAAAACAGGTCGGGTTCGAAAAAAGTTTCAGCGCGGATTCGAATCCGTTCACGCATGACCTAACGTTACAATTGTCCAGCGCTTTACCATCTGAGCCATTCATTTGGCAACTGACGTTACTACGTGTTTGTAAAGGAATTATAACGTTCTTTTCTGTAAACTCCCTCGCTTCATATTTTGCACTGTAAATTGTATAAAAATGGATGATAGTTCATGAAATTTGAGTGGTCTTGTACATTTTAGGATACTTAAGGTCTATTTCTGCCAAGTTTATTATCGATTCACTGCCATTAGGCCAAGCCAACAGACTACCAGTACCAAGTTGTTGCGCTTAAGTCAGGACAGACAGAACGA